>JAGXJF010003223.1:0-21902 GCA_019208055.1 Stipa capillata | reverse complement strand
ATTGTAGATAATTTCACCAGCTTTCCAACCATATAAAATTTGTTCAATTTGGATTTACGGTTTAAAAGATACGAGCATTTGAATATTTGAACTAAATCTGCCCTAATCTAACCTAACCCTAAATGCTATGCGTACCCAGATCTCCCTTCTCTCTCTCTGCGCTACTGGACCTTCCTGCTAACTCCACCCACAAATCATACACTCTAACCCTACTCATAATCCGACTCAGCTCCTTCGGGACCCACATGTCATTCGGTCACAAGCTCCAGATCCAATCAGCATGCGCCACGTTGCTCCCGCCTCTCTCTCTCTCTCTCACACCCCCGCTTCCTTCTCTCTCTGAACCGGCCGGAAGGGCAGCCCGGGCGGCGGAGCTCCACCGGAGCATTCGCCGGAGTTGGCTCCGGGGCGTGGGGAGGCTCGAGAAACACGGCAAAAGGACGGGGAGCTCACCCCGGTGCTGGCGCGTTGCTTGGGGACGACGGGGAGTGTCACGGACCCGGGATCCACATATGATTAGGGAAACGCGAAGTCGCTAAGGACCGAAGGACTCGTCAGCCCGGTGGCACGGTACCTGCGCCGTACACATCCAGACGGAACGATCCGACACCCGCCATGAGCGAGCCGGCCGGAAGCGACCAATCTTCCCAGAACCACATATTGACCCCTGACCCGGTGAAGGGGTAATACCGTGTGATAAGTCTGCGCTCCGCGATAGTCATAGGAGGACTAGAGCTCGGGATATGCATCCGCTCAACCTAACCCAGCCACGATGTGCTACTCTAGGAGGATCCATCTCTGCTCTGCTGTCAGCGCGAGGCGTGACGGTCGTAGGAGGCTTAACGAGTACGGGACGAATCCCCTGGATCGACTCAACCAAAGCTACACAGGATTAGTGGTTCGCTCACCTCTGCCATCACGAAACGCAATCCTAGCACACAATACTACCGCTACACAGTTGTCCACAGACTTCATCACATACACGCATTGTACATGGACAACCACAAGTAACAACTCGGATATCACAACAAAGCACTAAGTTACGATATTAAACTAACTGTCCACGTCGGACCATAAGATTACATCAATCGGCCATAACCGAAAACATATCCGAGTACGGAGTAATTAAACAACAGCGGAAGGACAGTAAATGGGTCCCACAGCGGTACAGTGACCGCTGACCCAAAAGCTACAATCTATCCCATGAGTCGAACGCAACCGAGGAAACGCAATTTCAGGCATCATCAAAATAATCTTCAACCACCGGCTCACCTGCAAGCTCTAGGAATAACCTAGGTGAGTACAAACGTACTCGCAAGACTTATTCGTGCTTGATTAAATGTCCTACTCATACTAGTACAACAGTAATTAAACATGACATAACTCAAGCTGAAAGGTACAAGCATGCAATATCTCATTGACAGAAAGGAGGTCAACCATAGATAATAAATCACAGCTCAAAAGTCACACATTTCCACTAATGGGCATAGAGGCACTCACTTGCCAACTAGACACCTCGATAGATAGACCACATGGCACTCACTTGCCATTTACACACTTTGATGGATAAACAACATGGCACTCACTTGCCATTTCCCACTCACTTGGGACACTCAAGATTACAACATTGACAATGTGTGGGTATAGAGGCACTCACTTGCCAACTATACACCTCGAAAGATAGGCAACATGGCACTCACTTGCCACTTCCCACTCACTTGGGACAGCCCACTTCGCACATTGACACTAGCCACCATGACACACATTCACTTAATCTCTCGGATCGTTACCGGCAAATACATCCCCATGGAAATAACCAGTGCTCTTCACCCGGAGGTAGCTAATCTCCACGTGACCGAGGCTTACCGTACGCAACGTCCATGGCAGAGATTTCCGCTAACGTCCACGCGGTGATAAGGGAAATACTACGAGCAGAATCACCTCAGGATGGTAGAACCTACCCACCGTATCCGTCGAACGGAATCACCTCAGGATGGTAGAACCTACCAGCCGTATCCATCGAGCGGAATCTCCTCAGGAGGGTAGAACCTACCAGCCGTATCCCTCGAGCATACCCTCGGCTCTCACATCTCACATTAGTATGTTTCAAGTTAGTAGACGCACCGTATTAATTTCCCAGCCATCGCTGGACACAACAGACGACACATCCTAACATACTAGTTTACTGAACTGAACCACACATTTCAAGCAGCGATCCACACATCAACATGTAATCAAGTAAAGCATATAAGTAACAATGCAAGAATGCAACAAGCTCTGCTTGCCTGGTTCGGGTTGTTCCTAATCTTGCGGGGAGTTGTAAGCCGGGTGGTTTCTTTCTTCGAGTCCTGTTGCGAACGATTCGAAATGCCAGAAAGAAACGGTAAAAGAAGACCATAAGACTCAGCATGTATGCATGTGATGTAACTACGGTGGATTAAAATAAGGTGTACCATTACATAGGCAGGTTAGTACTCCTTCCGGATTTTAGGGTTAGTTTTAGTGGTGATATAACTTTAACCATGGATGAGCCTAAAATATGGATGCATGCATGGAGTATGATATGCAACTAAGGAGAAAAGCTTTAAATCTATAATTAGGGTTAGGGCTTAGTTGATCGATTCGTTGTCGTAGGTGAGAACATGGAGTCGCGATTATTTTCTGGCCGTTAGGCGAATTGTGGTACTAGCATTTTGAGGTTGGCTGTTAAGCTAGATTCTCTAGGTTCATATTTTTTTGAGGTCGTTCACATTCTCTTGCAAGTTCTACTAGCTTAATCATAGTTAGCATTTCCTGTTTTCTTCGCGGTAAAGAGAAATATTAATTATCTTATTCCCAATATTATCTCATCATCTAGGAACAACTAGTGGGTTCACATACCGTTGTTATAGAACTTATGCTCTTTAGTTAATTAGGAGTTCGTGGGTTCTGATTGTCCTAGAACTAGGAATCCTTTTTCCTTTCGTTTAAGCTTATGAGCATATGGCGTATGTGATTGTTCTTGGGAAAATCTATTGCCAACACTTGGATTCATCAAAACTAGATATAGCTGGGAAGCTTAACTATTACTCTCTTACTTGTGTCCAGCAGGTGACTTCGTCAATTACGACGAGTCCTAAGCTAGTATGTACAAAATACCCTCGAGTGGTTTTTCTTGCATCAATTGGTTGGAACAGCTACTAGGCTACTAATGGTACTGAGCAATACTGAAATCGTTTATGCAGTAACGAATTCCATTAGTGTTAGCGTCTACCATTTACACGTGCATTTAATAGGTTAATTACTAACTATTTGTCTTAATCGTGTACAGCAATTACTAATGTATGTTTACCCGACAAGGACGTCATAGAGCATTAGATTAATAATTTCTTTTTATTTAACTTGGTAAGAGTATGGTGCATGGGAACTTCTTGTCACTGGTACTTCTAGATTTCACTAAGCTTGGTTATTCTGATGGTGAGATCTAGGGATCATTCTCACATGTGTGCAACTATTTGAACCAATTTAAGTGGTGTATTTTGATAATTAGAAAATCTGGACAGCAGGGCTAATTGAGTGTTAATTTCTAAACGGCTCATCAAATTGTAGTAAATAGATACTCGAATCGAAGCTTCTGACGGCGTCTACGGTTCTCCCTTTATGCCCATGGCATAAAAACTTCGAAAGAGTATGAACGCAGCCATGGAAGCTATCAGCTTGAAGGTACGCATACAACTAATGGTTGTTAGTATGTCGAGTTCTCTGACTAGCAATTACCGCAATTAAGATTCAGATAGAACTTAGCTACATTAACCATCGGTCACCAACAGAGTATTGATCAACTTAATCATTGACACTAGTATTGTCTTAACCAAGTTAATTACTAAAATCAAAAGACTCATCCGGTTATGAACTAGTTCATTGATTGAATTCTTAAGGAGACCTTAGCTGGATCAAGTGGTTCATAGCTGACCTAACCAAGTTTACCAATCACAGAAGTAACTAAACAGTGGTTCGTGTCATTGTTAGTTAGCAGTTGGTTAGGAAGATTAGTTAGCTATTGGACTGTTGAATGCATCGGCTTGCACCACATGAAGTAACGGAGAATGGAATCGCTCGGGTGCTCACCCCTGGACAAACTATTAACAGCTAGCAGCTTGACTTGGGGAGAAGCTCCACGGCTGGACTGTTGAGGAAAGCCACCGGAGCTCGGGCTCGGATCCAGGTCCAGGCGAGGACGACCATGGCGAGCTCGATTGGGTCCTCGGGAGAGCTCGGGGAGGTCGGCGCGAAGCTCCTCGGCGCTAATGGCGGCGACGGTGGAGGAGGTCCACGGCGGGGGCTCGGCCCAGTGCATGCATGCGGGATGAGAATGGTTAGCAAGAGAGAGAAGGAGGAGAAGAAACTAAAACACACATGGGCTGGTCTAGGAACACACCGAAGCTATAGGAGGAAGGGAAATGGCGGCTGGCTTGGAGCGGCGATGGGTGGGTGAAGCGGCACGGGGGCGACGAGGTTGGAGGCGCTGGCCGGCGGGATGGGGCCGGTGGTCGGCTCACCGGCCGGTGGATCTGAGGCGAGCAGGCCCGGCGGGGCGGTATGGGGAGTGGAGGCGCGCCGGGCTTGAAGGAGGCGCCGGCGAGGTTGGCGCACGGCGGGGTGGCCGGTGGTGGCACCCGAGGTGGCAGACCCTCCCGGGGAGCGGCGCGAGTGGAGGGAGGCGCGGGGAGGAGCTGGCCGGCGGCGGGCGGAGAGCAGAGGGGGCCCGAGCTGTTGGGAGGCGGGCGGCGCAGCTAGGGCAGGGGCAGGGGAGGCGTGGCACAGGGGGAGAGGCGGCGGTGGGTGAGCCGCAGGGGGGAAGTGAGGCCGGTGGCTTCTCCTTGGGATGGTCGGCAGGGGAGAAAGGAGTTGGGGGATTGGAGCTTTGGAGGGCTCGGTCTGAGGAAGAAGAAGCACTGGGAGGAGGGGAGGGGCCTTGCTGCGTGGAGAAAAAGGAGAGACTGCAGTGGGCATGTGCGCCAGGTGGAAAAGAAGAGCTGCAACGCGGGTGAGGAAAAAGAAAAACAAGAAAAAGGAAAAAGAGTCTGCTGGTGGGACCCTCACGTCAGCTAGGAGATTATTTCAATCTTTTGTTTTTACTGTTTTTAGAAATTGATTCAAGGATAAAGTTTGAACCCAATATCAATTGAAATTGTTTGGAACTTGTTTATCACATATGTGATTTCCCAGGGTTTTAATTGAGTGAAAAACGGATGTTTGACAGTTATGTCAACGCATCGGCACTATAGTCCAAATTGGCAATTCAATCCAGGATTACTTCGCAAAGATTTCAATCTTTTTTTTTAAAAAAAAAGGACGAAGTATTAAGGTTAATTGTGCACCTCAATTTCACTGTCTCAAAAACCTTGGAGGATCCTCAATTGTTTATACCACTTAAGAGAAGTATTAGAGCGATGTCTCAGTGAAGTTGGTTTCGCTGATTTAGTTGAGGGTGTTTCGCATCGGGTTGGCTAAAGTTTCCGCGTTAGGACAATTTAAATTGCTTAGATGCATGCATATACAAGAAGAACTCCAAATTAGCCACAGCGATCTTTACTGATCTCGTGCTTTAAGGTTTAGGGTCATTACAAAACCTACCCCCCTTAAAAGAACCTCGTCCCGAGATTTCTACGGTAAAGAAGAACAGAAGAGGTGTTTAACTTGCAGCAAGTCTTTGATGAGATACAAAGCTTTCGATAGTGAGAAAGCAGAATCACTTATCGACTTTTACACTAGTTCTGGAAAGAGAAAACCAGATCAGATTATCATTCTTGGAAATGGCTTCTACCGTGTTTTAGCTTTAATAGGCTCTACACTTGGTTGAAAGGAGAGGCAGAGGTGGAACGAGCAGTGGCAACTAAGAGGTGTTGCAAGGGTCGATGGTCTTGCAACTCAGAATTCAAGATTGTTGGTTTGAGTGGGAGGAACTGGTATGAGCGAATGATCTTAGCTCAAGTGTAGAATTGAGGAGAGGGCGGAAATAGGATTCCGAAGTAACAGAAATGTATGGTCAAGATAAGAGGGCAATTCCAGATCATGCAACACTTTAGAAACTTAACTGGTTAAGGTGGAATGGAACATCTTTAAGATTGGTCGGAGGTTTCGTTCAATCTTGCTAGCAAGGTTTATTGGATGAAAATGGTTTGGATGTATCACGCTGTACAGATGATAGTTCAAAATTGTCGGGACTGAAGAACAGTTCCATACCGCACTTAGCGCCATCAACGAGGAGGTGATCAGGCTCCCTATTGACGTGCTAACATGGGCACAAAAACGTTCGAGAATACCGAATGCATGGCATCAATTCTGAATAATCTATCATGTACAGATTCACATCCTTGAGGTAAAGCAAGATATTATGAGATTGGTCTTGAACTTCCTTCAATCCTGCTAAGGAGGGGGAAGGGAAAGGGCTGACCCAAAGCTTAGATCCATCCTCATTCAGTCAAGGAAGTAAAAGAAGACCGAGATTAGATATGTGAGACAAGCAGTCTCGGACCATATACCATTTTCCCACAAAGAGATAAAGAAAAGCATTGGCCCACTTGAAAGAAGGCAGAAGAATCTCTTGGGATCAGAGGTGCAACTTCTTATGGAGCGCAAATTTTGGTTGAGAAGTATGGCAATAGGTATTCTTCTGATTTAAGTCAGGGGGGATAAGACCAACGGTTGAGTCGTCAGAGATTCAGGAGATTAGCTTAAGCTTGGAAAAGTTGATCCTCCAACATAACCATGAGAGGTGAGGACTTACCAACTTCTTTAGATGAATTTATGGGCAACTAAAGAGAGTCCGTAAGAAAGTTTCTTGGGAGGAGGAAGGTGGATAACCACGTCCAAGAGCCGAAAGGAGTTAGAACCTGAACAATTGGTGGGCTGATCTTACCGTTCACTTACACTGAAATGGACAAGCCACAAGCGAGCCGGCCGGAAGCGACCACTCTTCCCCAAACCACATACAGATCCCAGATTCCGGTGAAGACTCAGAGTCGTTCCCGAATCCTACCACGACAAACAAGGTCGGAGGAGCCCGGCGATTCTACCCACACCCTAACCTAGCTCGGAAGCTAGTGGGTCGCTCGAAAGCCCGGTAGAACGCCCACACCCTGCCTGGCCGGCACTGCATCTCAGCCAGCGGGTCACTCAACCAACACCTGCTCGACTTAGTAGAAAATGGTACGGCCTCGATCCTTCACGGCATACCCATACACTTCATATCATTCACGCATCGTGCAGGGGCAGCCTGGATTAACAACTCGGATATCATCACAAAGCTCTACAATACGGTATTACTTAATAACAGTCCACGATGGGACAACATATTACATCAGTCGGTTATCACCGGAAACATATCCGAGTACGGAGAAACTTAACAACAGCGGAAGCAAAATAAGTGAGTCCCACAGCGGCACAGTGACCGCTGAACAAAACACCAACTATCCCATTGTTCGAACACTACCGAGGAAACCAAGTTTAAGCATCGTCAAAGTAATCTTCGACCACCGGCTCACCTGCAAGCTCCAGGGATAACCTGGGTGAGTACGAATGTACTCGCAAGACTTATCCGTGCTTGATTAAATGTCCTACTCATACTAGTACAACAATAAGTAAACATGATGCTTCTCAGAGTAACAATATACATGAGAAAGGATCATCGAACTTTAAATAACATCACAAGTATTATTACCCACAATCCGATATCTCTTTCCCATATGAATCCAATCCAAGATCACCATCCAGATCCACAGTATTTCACATTAAGATCTCTCTTGATCCATTTCCAAAATCAATATACCACACATTTCCAATCCAGTCCATCCATCATAGCTCTTTATTCTTTAATCTCTCGGACCGTTACTGACACCTCGATTCCTAAGGTGATATGGATGCCTCACTCCCTTGAGGTAGCTAGCCTCCCAGGGGTAGGCCCGTCCATCAACACCAAAGCGTCGATTGTCGCTAACGTCCTCGCGTGGAAAGGGAAAAGTGCACGATGAAGTCACCTCCGGTGGTATGGCGATTATCACACTCAAAACTTCATACCCCGGGGTCGCCTCATCACTTCAATAAATACCACCTTATCCATCGTGCACCCACCCTCGGCTCTCCCATCTCACTTATTATCAATGTTCCAGTTGACTTAGAAATTTTGATTTGGGACCACCATTGACATACGACATATCATACTCCAACCATCCATCGATTCTGACCAATTCCAATCACATTCCCTAGCATGCTAGTTATACAACAATACTCAAAAGAATAAAGCACACAATCAGGATTATACGAACAATATTAAGAGTGCAATGCAACAAGCTCTGCTTGCCTTGGGTGCTAGGATCTAGCTCTTGCTCGGTGTCGTAAGCCAAGTGGTCTTCCTCTTCAGCCTCTGTTATGAATAACGCAAGTACCGGAAAAGAAACAAAGAGGAATCCATAAGGTCCAGCATGTATGCATGATATGCTATGCTAAATATGTATTACTAAGATGACGTGAGGGTAATTGAATACTAGGGTTGCCCACTTTTACGTGAAGCCTAGTGGAAGTGGTACAACAACCCTAAATATGCATGCATGTCATTTTATGCAAGATTACGATGACTTAGGGTTAATAACATCGATGATAGGGCTTAACAAGGTGCTGGTTAGGTTCGTCGTAACGTAAGTAGTGTCAGTCGCGAGGTTGATGTAAATAGGGTTACAATCGTGTACCTAGGGTTTATCGACTCCGACGGTGGTAAGATAACTTTTCTTGGGTAACTCCCCATGCATGTGCTCCTATTGGAAATCTACTGGTCCCAAATCATAGAGATTCTCACGGGGATTCCAGAAAGGTATAATTCATCGAAATCGGAGTTATGGTCGCGAACTTAGGGTTAACGGATCCTCGGACGTAGCAAAACTTCTAACCTAGATATTTCCCTGTGCATGTAATCAAATTAAAATTTTGATTCAGCCATCTTGTAGAGTTTTTCATAAGGTTTCCAAATATATAAAAATATTTCAATTTGGGGTTGTGGTTCAAAAGATATGAGGGTTTGAAGTTTCATTCAAAAATCTGCAATAAAAATCAAAAGCCTAATTACTACGGGTACCCGAAGGCTACCCACACCGGATCTGCAATTCCTAAACGTACTCGGTCTAATCCATCCCAGATCTACACCCACTAACCCGCCCCACACTGACTTGTGGCCCCAAACCGAGCACGCGTGGCCCAATCAAAAGAGGCCACGCGGCCCCTTTCTTTTTCTCTCTCCCGCTCTCTCTCTCATCTCACCGCTGGTCCTGGCCGGGGTTGGGGCCGACGGCGGCGCGGTCGCCGGAGGAGAGGCCGAAGGCACACGGGAGGGGCGGCGGCTCACGGAAAATGCACGGGGAGAGGCGGCGGCTCACCCCAAGCTGGGCTCGGTGCTCGGAAAAGGCAGAGGGGGCTCGGGAGAGTGCCGGCGACGAGGACAGCAACGGCGGCGACCGGAGCTTCGTCGGGAGCACCACACGGCCGCAGATCTACACAACCGAGGAGAGGAGAAGGTTAGGGGGAAGGCAACGGAGCTTGGGGAAGAAGTATTGGGGCCGGAGGACCTCGGGATCGTCGGGGATTCCTCGCCGGAGCAGAAGCCGGAGCTCGGGAAGATGGTGGCGCGGGGAGCTCTCCGGTCGTGGCCTGAGAAAATGGAAAAGAAAGGGGGGGGTCAGGGGGAGGCGGAGGAGCCCAAGGAAGACAGAAGGGAGGCGGTGGGGGACCAATGCGGTCGGGGGAGCTCGTCGGAGGCAGCACCGGAGCGCGGGAAGAAAGCGGCGGCGGCGGTTCCGACAAGGGGAGCGAGGGATCGGGGGGGGTTCTAGGGTTTCGGACAGGGGGGCACGGCCGGCCGGGACCGACCCTTAAATAGGGCGGCCGGTCGGAGCCACGGTGGCCGCACCGCCCCTCCTCCCCAACCCACGGTGGCGACGTGGGGGAGAAGAAGCTGGCGGGCGGGCCCGGGCGCGTGAACAGAGAGGGGAGAGGGGCTGACCGAGGGGGCCCGCGGGCAGAGAGAGGGGAGAGCGCGCGGGGGCGAGCGGGCTGAGGAAGATGGGCCGGCCTGAGGGTTTCGGCCCGGGGGGGGCTTAGGGTTTTTCTAATTCTTTTTCTTTTTGTATACAACAGAGAAGATATAAGTGTCATTTTATGTGTGATACTTGCTCCAAAAATTCTCAAATTTTAACAGGACCTACTAAACATTATTTTCAAACTACTGTAGGACTTTGAACCGATTTGGAGCTTGTTTGTGTGGTTCCCTAGTTCAAATTAGGGTTTTGACCTAACTCGACGAGTTGAACTAGGGCTAGGTCTTGGGGTGCTCCAAATTTTCTGAAATTTGGCATGGGGCTGGACTTTACATATTCAAGTCTATTCCCAAGGCTTGACGGGGTTGCATTCACATTTGGTTCCCTTTTTCCTTAACCCTAGTTTCCTCGACGCTTTAGGGTTTCGTCTCGGTGGGGCTATTCGAGCTATGATTTCACGTGATCTTGGGGCAACCTTGGGGGAAGGGAGAGAGGTTAGGAGGGAGACAGTTACTAGGGGAATTCATCGACGGGTCCACTAACCCCCACCCCTTGCTAGGGTTTTTATCGAAGTTCGACACTTCAAATAAATTGATTGGTGTTTGTTAACGTATCCACCGAGGATGAGATATTAACATGTTATATAATTTCAAATATGTTGATTGGTGTTTGCAACAACTACCCACCGAGGATGAAATATTAACATATTCTATAAAATTAAATCGATATACAACTAAGTTTAAACAAGGTGTGGTGATGATGATGCCATGTATGCATGGATGCGAGGAAAAACCTACTTATCGACTTTGGGTATTACAAAACCTACCCCCCTTAAAAAGATCTCGACCCGAGATCTCTAACGATTGATAAACAAGGTTGGGAACTCGTTTTGAAGCCATTCTTCACGTTCCCAGGTGGCTTCATCTTCAGTGTGGTTGCTCCATTGTACTTTGAAGAACTTGATGGTACGATTCCGAGTCTTGCGTTCCATCTCATCGAGAATACACACGGGATGTTCTCGATATGAGAGGTCTTCATGCAGCACTTCGATTTCAGGATTGATCTTCTTTTCAGGAACGCGATGACATGCCTTCAACTGAGATACATGGAAGACGTCGTGCATTTGGGACAATTCTGGAGGTAACTCCAACTGATATGCAACGGTGCCTCGTTTGGCTAAGATTCGATAAGGTCCAATATAACGAGGGGCCAATTTTCCTTTCATTCCAAAACGGTGGACTCCTTTGAATGGAGTGACCTTAAGATATACACTGTCTCCAATCTGAAAGGTGACTTCGCGACGACGGGGATCGGCATAACTCTTTTGCCTGGACTGAGCTTCACGAAGTCGTTGACGGATGTGGTGAACTACTTCTTCCGCTTCTTCGATTGGGTTAGGTCCAAAGAATTGTCTTTCACCGGTTTCCGACCAGTTCAGTGGGGTTCTGCATTTCCTTCCATAAAGTACTTCAAATGGTGCCATTCCGAGGCTAGTCTGATAACTGTTATTATAGGCAAATTCTGCATAAGGCAAGTATTCTTCCCAATTGGGTCCGGCTGTGAGGGCACAAGACCTCAACATGTCTTCGAGGATTTGGTTTGTCCGCTCAACTTGCCCACTGGTTTGAGGATGGAAGGCGGTGCTGAACGACAGAGAAGTTCCCATAGCTTCATGTAAGCATTTCCAAAATCGGCTGGTAAATTGGGGGCCTCGGTCGGAAATGATTCTCATGGGAACGCCATGAAGGCAAACAATTCGAGAGATATACAATCTTGCTAGTTGGCTTACTTTGTGTGTGGTCTTAACGGGAATGAAGTGAGCGACCTTGGAAAGGCGGTCCACAATCACCCATACTGCATCATTGCCTTTGGGGGACTTTGGTAATCCAACTACAAAGTCCATGCTAATCTCTTCCCATTTCCACTCGGGAAGTGGGAGGGGCTGAAGTAGCCCTGCGGGTCTCTGGTGCTCGGCCTTTACGCGACGGCATATGTCGCACTCGGCGACATAGCGGGCAATCTCCCGTTTCATTCGGGTCCACCAGAATCGCTGACGGAGATCTTGGTACATTTTGGTACTTCCGGGATGAATGGTTAGCAGAGAGTTGTGTGCTTCATGAAGGATTTGATCTTTTAGCTGCTGATCCTTGGGTACCACGAGCCGTTTTCCAAACCACAGCACTCCATGCTCATCTTCAGTGAAACAAGTGGTGGTACCATTCCTTATCTTTTCTCTGATCTTCTGCATACCAACATTCTGAACTTGAGCAGTCTTAATTTGGTCTTGTAAGGAGGGTTTTATCTCAAGGGTGGCGAGGTATCCTTGCTCAATCATCTCCAAGTTGAGCCGCTGAAATTCTTCGTGAAGCGGGGGTTGCTGCTCCATAATCATGGTGTTGTTACAATAAGCTTTCCGACTGAGCGCATCAGCAACAACGTTGGCCTTGCCAGGGGTATAATTTAGACCTAAATCATAGTCCTTAATCAGCTCAAGCCATCTTCTTTGGCGGAGGTTCAGATCTGGTTGGGTGAACAAATACTTCAAGCTTTTATGGTCTGAATAGATTTCGCAACGATTACCGATGAGGTAATGTCGCCAGATCTTTAGGGCATGCACTACTGCTGCTAATTCCAAGTCATGGGTTGGGTAATTGGCTTCATGGGGACGCAACTGTCGCGAAGCATACGCGACAACTTGGCCTTCTTGCATGAGAACACATCCTAACCCATTTCGAGAGGCGTCACAGTAAACCTCAAAGTCCTTATTAACATCTGGGAGAGTAAGCACTGGGGCTGATGTCAGCTTTTCTTTGAGTTTTTGAAAACTCGCTTCACATTTGTCAGACCAAACAAACTTGGTATCCTTTTTCAATAACTCTGTCATGGGCTTGGCTATAGAGGAGAATCCCTCAATAAACCGACGATAATAACCTGCTAATCCAAGGAAGCTGCGAATCTGAGTAACTGATCTAGGTGACTTCCATTCTTGGACAGCTTGCACTTTGCTCGGGTCCACCGCGACACCTTGAGCTGAAACTACATGTCCCAAGAACTCCACTTGGTGTTTCCAAAACTCACACTTTGAGAATTTGGCGTACAGACGATGCTCACGGAGCTTGTCGAGCACCTTTCTCAAATGGTCTTCGTGCTCTGAGTCAGACTTGGAGTAGATGAGAATGTCGTCGATGAAGACAACAACAAATTGGTCAAGATACTCCATAAATACTGAGTTCATGAGTTGTGTAAAGGTGGAAGGGGCATTAGTTAACCCGAAAGACATAACTGTATACTCATATGACCCGTATCGGGTGGTAAAGGCTGTCTTCGGAATGTCTTCGGATCTGATCTTTATTTGGTGGTAGCCTAACCTGAGGTCAATCTTAGAGAAGACACTTGCTCCGGTTAACTGGTCGAAGAGATCATCAATTCTGGGAAGAGGGCATTTGTTCTTCACTGTAAGTTCATTCAATGGGCGGTAGTCAACTACCATTCTGAGGCTAGCATCCTTCTTCTTTACAAACATAGCAGGACAGCCCCATGGTGAGGAACTGGGTCTGATAAATCCTTTGCTCTCAAGCTCCAGGAGTTGCTTCTTCATTTCTAACATCTCGTTTGGGGATATCCGGTAGGGACGCTTTGAGACAGGAGCTGTACCGGGTGGAAGGTCAATGACGAACTCCACGGCACGGTCAGGGGGCATCCCAGGCAACTCTTCAGGGAAAACATCGGGATATTCACAAACTACTGGGACTAGCTCAATATCCTGGTCTTGGGTGCCATTCATGGTAAACAAATGCCCAAAGGAGGGGGTTGATACAAAGGTAACTGTCTTGCCCGAATCAGCTACAAGTGAGACAGATCTTTCAGCACAGTCAATCTTAGCATTATGCTTGGTTAACCAATCCATTCCTAAAATCACATCCAACCCCTTTTGACTTTAATACCACCACATTGGTTAAGAAGGTCTCTCCACCAATTTCTACCGTAACATTCTTACAAATCAATTCGGTCTTTAGCTCTGAAGCAGGGGTTGCAATAAGGAGCGGAGGATGTAAAGTTGATGAAGGAATATGATGCTCATGTGCAAATGTACTGGATATAAAGGAATGCGATGCTCCGGAATCGAAAAGTACGGTTGCGGGAGTTGAGTTTACTGAAAGCGTACCCAGCACTACTTCCGGTACATCCTGAGCATCTTCGGCGGTGACATGGTTGACTTTGCCACGGCCGGGGGCTTGGGGTTTATTGGGGACTGGTCTTCTGGCTTGTGGATTCCCTCTTGCTTGATCCTGCTGCATATTTGGGGCAAAGGGGTGCCCGACGCGAGGGTATAAACAGGCGTTCGCAAAGTGCCCCATGTTTCCACAATTATAGCACCTCACTTTGCTCATATCAAAGGTGGACCGCTGCTGGCCTCCCTGAGGCCGAGGCTGAACTCTCCCTGGTTGAGGCTGAACTCTCCATGGTTGAGGCTGAGGAGCATATCCTTGAGCATATCCTTGAGATCTTGCTGGGTAAGGCACTGCTGGGCGGGGTGGTGGTGGCTGCCACACCCGCGGCTTCTGAGAACTGCTTGCAGCTGACTTTTGCGTCTCTCGTTCGCGCTTGCGATCCTGGCTGAGAACGGTCTCTCTTGCCTCTATGTTAATGGCCTTATCCACTAAGTACTGAAAGTCGCGCACGTCCACAGTGGCTAGCCTTGCCCGCATCTCATTATTCAGTTTGTCCATAAAGTGCCGAACCTTGTCTCTATCAGTGGAAACTTCCTGAGAGGCATACCGTGACAAGTGATTGAATTCGTGAAGGAATTCCATGATGGGTTTCTTGCCCTGGCGGAGATCTCGGAACTCTTCCCGCTTCAAGGCCACGATACCATCTGGGATATGGAAGTTGCGGAATCCTATCTTGAACTCGTTCCATGTGACCACGTGGCCGGCAGCTTGCATGGCCGAGAAGTTCTCCCACCATTCTGCGGCAGCGCCTGCCAAACAGTGGGAAGCGAACCTGACCTTGTTAGCTTCAGCGCACTCTGCTAGCTCGAGTTTCCTTTCAATTTGCCGGAGCCAACTATCCGCCTCCAGGGGATCATCAACTTGAGCGAAAAGTTGGTGGTTGGGTCCGCTGGAATTCAGCTAAACCTCCTCGAGCCTGCCCACCACCGGCGCCTTGATTACGCACCAGCTGCTCGAGGATTCAGTTCTGCGTTGCCAGCAAATCAGCAATATTAGGTTGCTGAGGGGGAGGAGGTGGCACTTCCTCATCCTCGCGCTCACGGCGACCACGGGCCGCACCTCGCGTTCCTGTCGCCATCCTGTTGCAACCAAAGGGAACAAAATGAGACAGCAACACTTGAGGGATAGAAAGCTGAAGTACTCCAGTCATGGTACAGTAAGGTACTCATGAATATGTCATGTCATGTTATACACATCTTCACGAGAAAATGGAGCACCAAACATGACAAGAACGGTGGGCAATAATCCATGGATGCATTAATACATTCAACAGAGTTCATGAGTGGGGCTGCGGTTTAAATCACCCTTATGGTGAAATAAACTTGTGCAAGATACCAAAATTGCAGCCACAAGTACCCAATTACATGATCCCAGAAAATAACTTAGACCTAAAATTTGGTTCAGATTACACCATAAAAGAGATCGCAACTTGCCACTAGAATCCAATTGGCATTACGACGACTAACTCTTAAAATGGGATACTTCGAATCCCATCCTTGAACCACTCATCCTACTCCTCGTCGGTTGGTGGGTTGATGGTCGTGTACCAAACACGAATCTCAGGGTCCTCTTCCTCTTCTTCTCTTGCAGCAGCTTCATTAGTGGGAACTGAGGTGGCTGGCGTCGAGGCATTTGCTTCTGAGGATCTTGAGGTGAAAAGCCGAAGGTACTGTCGGGCTGTCATCCTTTTGCGCGGCTTCGCTCCAGAACTCTCAGGTTGGTTGGTCTTACAAGGTGGAGTCGGGGTTGGCTCCTCCACCGGGACATAAGGGCTCTCGCCGCAAGACTCATCCTCATTCGCCACCTGGTATCTCCGGCGCAACTCCATGCGAAGCTTGCGGTTAACTTTTGTCAATCGTTCCACTTCTTGAGTAGCCTTTCCATAATCCTGATACAGCCTGTGGTGCATTACTTCCGCACCAACAATGTGCTGGATCGTCTCCAACTCAGTCTCATCATCTTCTTCGTCGTCACTTGGCACTGGTACCCTAATGCTGGCACCTCCATCAGTAATCTGGGGAATAAGACGGAAGGGAGAAAATAGAAAGATCTCGTCGAAGTGATGCCGTAGGTGGAGAACTGCTTTTCTTGAGGCTTCCAATCGGGCATCTTCATCACTTGGTCTAGATGATGTAAAGGTCTGATCCAAGTCCGAAACTTCCACTTTGACCCATGCCATCCAAAAATGAGCCTTCCCATGAACCTTATAAGTCTTGGCGTGAAAGGCAGGGAGTTCTTCCTGGGGCACTCCGAGATATTCTAACATCCTCCACAACAAGGTAGCCCATCCCCCAAGCTGTTGTGGGTCGGTCATCACATTGTAAACCATCCTATACAATTTTAAGGTTAAAGAGGATATGGTTAGCCACACAAGCGAAAACAAAGGCAATAGAGAAGAAATTCAGAACTAGGAGCGATGAGGTTAAGGAATAAAGAGCAATCTACTTATTAGTTTTAAACATAGGGTTTAACTTTTCAAATAATTTTGCTGGCCAATGGCGATGGCGCAGCGGAAGCTCCTATCTAACGACCACCTGCAATTGGCTTCCTACGGTCAGCTCGGCTCTGATACCAAGCTGTCACGGACCCGGAATCCACATATGATTAGAGGAACGCGAAGTCGCCAAGGACCGAAGGACTCGTCAGCCCGGTAGCACGGTACCTGCGCCGTACGCACCAAGGTGAGACGATCCGACACCCGCCACAAGCGAGCCGGCCGGAAGCGACCACTCTTCCCCAAACCACATACAGATCCCAGATTCCGGTGAAGACTCAGAGTCGTTCCCGAATCCTACCACGACAAACAAGGTCGGAGGAGCCCGGCGATTCTACCCACACCCTAACCTAGCTCGGAAGCTAGTGGGTCGCTCGAAAGCCCGGTAGAACGCCCACACCCTGCCTGGCCGGCACTGCATCTCAGCCAGCGGGTCACTCAACCAACACCTGCTCGACTTAGTAGAAAATGGTACGGCCTCGATCCTTCACGGCATACCCATACACTTCATATCATCACGCATCGTGCAGGGGCAGCCTGGATTAACAACTCGGATATCATCACAAAGCTCTACAATACGGTATTACTACTAACAGTCCACGATGGGACAACATATTACATCAGTCGGTTATCACCGGAAACATATCCGAGTACGGAGAAACTTAACAACAGCGGAAGCAAAATAAGTGAGTCCCACAGCGGCACAGTGACCGCTGAACAAAACACCAACTATCCCATTGTTCGAACACTACCGAGGAAACCAAGTTTAAGCATCGTCAAAGTAATCTTCGACCACCGGCTCACCTGCAAGCTCCAGGGATAACCTGGGTGAGTACGAATGTACTCGCAAGACTTATCCGTGCTTGATTAAATGTCCTACTCATACTAGTACAACAATAAGTAAACATGATGCTTCTCAGAGTAACAATATACATGAGAAAGGATCATCGAACTTTAAATAACATCACAAGTATTATTACCCACAATCCGATATCTCTTTCCCATATGAATCCAATCCAAGATCACCATCCAGATCCACAGTATTTCACATTAAGATCTCTCTTGATCCATTTCCAAAATCAATATACCACACATTTCCAATCCAGTCCATCCATCATAGCTCTTTATTCTTTAATCTCTCGGACCGTTACTGACACCTCGATTCCTAAGGTGATATGGATGCCTCACTCCCTTGAGGTAGCTAGCCTCCCAGGGGTAGGCCCGTCCATCAACACCAAAGCGTCGATTGTCGCTAACGTCCTCGCGTGGAAAGGGAAAAGTGCACGATGAAGTCACCTCCGGTGGTATGGCGATTATCACACTCAAAAACTTCATACCCCGGGGTCGCCTCATCACTTCAATAAATACCACCTTATCCATCGTGCACCCACCCTCGGCTCTCCCATCTCACTTATTATCAATGTTCCAGTTGACTTAGAAATTTTGATTTGGGACCACCATTGACATACGACATATCATACTCCAACCATCCATCGATTCTGACCAATTCCAATCACATTCCCTAGCATGCTAGTTATACAACAATACTCAAAAGAATAAAGCACACAATCAGGATTATACGAACAATATTAAGAGTGCAATGCAACAAGCTCTGCTTGCCTTGGGTGCTAGGATCTAGCTCTTGCTCGGTGTCGTAAGCCAAGTGGTCTTCCTCTTCAGCCTCTGTTATGAATAACGCAAGTACCGGAAAAGAAACAAAGAGGAATCCATAAGGTCCAGCATGTATGCATGATATGCTATGCTAAATATGTATTACTAAGATGACGTGAGGGTAATTGAATACTAGGGTTGCCCACTTTTACGTGAAGCCTAGTGGAAGTGGTACAACAACCCTAAATATGCATGCATGTCATTTTATGCAAGATTACGATGACTTAGGGTTAATAACATCGATGATAGGGCTTAACAAGGTGCTGGTTAGGTTCGTCGTAACGTAAGTAGTGTCAGTCGCGAGGTTGATGTAAATAGGGTTACAATCGTGTACCTAGGGTTTATCGACTCCGACGGTGGTAAGATAACTTTTCTTGGGTAACTCCCCATGCATGTGCTCCTATTGGAAATCTACTGGTCCCAAATCATAGAGATTCTCACGGGGATTCCAGAAAGGTATAATTCATCGAAATCGGAGTTATGGTCGCGAACTTAGGGTTAACGGATCCTCGGACGTAGCAAAACTTCTAACCTAGATATTTCCCTGTGCATGTAATCAAATTAAAATTTTGATTCAGCCATCTTGTAGAGTTTTTCATAAGGTTTCCAAATATATAAAAATATTTCAATTTGGGGTTGTGGTTCAAAAGATATGAGGGTTTGAAGTTTCATTCAAAAATCTGCCCTAAAAATCAAAAGCCTAATTACTACGGGTACCCGAAGGCTACCCACACCGGATCTGCAATTCCTAAACGTACCCGGTCTAATCCATCCCAGATCTACACCCACTAACCCGCCCCCCACTGACTTGTGGCCCCAAACCGAGCACGCGTGGCCCAATCAAAAGAGGCCACGCGGCCCCTTTCTTTTTCTCTCTCCCGCTCTCTCTCTCATCTCACCGCTGGTCCTGGCCGGGGTTGGGGCCGACGGCGGCGCGATCGCCGGAGGAGAGGCCGAAGGCACACGGGAGGGGCGGCGGCTCACGGAAAATGCACGGGGAGAGGCGGCGGCTCACCCCAAGCTGGGCTCGGTGCTCGGAAAAGACAGAGGGGGCTCGGGAGCGTGCCGGCGACGAGGACAGCAACGGCGGCGACCGGAGCTTCGTCGGGAGCACCACACGGCCGCAGATCTGCACAACCGAGGAGAGGAGAAGGTTAGGGGGAAGGCAACGGAGCTTGGGGAAGAAGTATTGGGGCCGGAGGACCTCGGGATCGTCGGGGATTCCTCGCCGGAGCAGAAGCCGGAGCTCGGGAAGATGGTGGCGCGGGGAGCTCTCCGGTCGCGGCCTGAGAAAATGGAAAAGAAAAGGGGGGTCAGGGGGAGGCGGAGGAGCCCAAGGAAGAGAGAAGGGAGGCGGTGGGGGACCGATGCGGTCGGGGGAGCTCGTCGGAGGCAGCACCGGAGCGCGGGAAAGAAAGCGGCGGCGGCGGTTCCGACAAGGGGAGCGAGGGATGGGGGGGGTTCTAGGGTTTCGGACAGGGGGGCACGGCCGGCCGGGACCGACCCTTAAATAGGGCGGCCGGTCGGAGCCACGGTGGCCGCACCGCCCCTCCTCCCCAACCCACGGTGGCGACGTGGGGGAGAAGAAGCTGGCGGGCGGGCCCGGGCGCGTGAACAGAGAGGGGAGAGGGGCTGACCGAGGGGGCCCGCGGGCAGAGAGAGGGGATGAGCGCGCGGGGGCGAGCGGGCTGAGGAAGATGGGCCGGCCTGAGGGTTTCGGCCCAGCTTAGGGTTTTTCTAATTCTTTTTCTTTTTGTATACAACAGAGAAGATATAAGTGTCATTTTTATGTGTGATACTTGCTCCAAAAATTCTCAAATTTTAACAGGACCTACTAAACATTATTTTCAAACTACTGTAGGACTTTGAACCGATTTGGAGCTTGTTTGTGTGGTTCCCTAGTTCAAATTAGGGTTTTGACCTAACTCGACGAGTTGAACTAGGGCTAGGTCTTGGGGTGCTCCAAATTTTCTGAAATTTGGCCATGGGGCTGGACTTTACATATTCAAGTCTATTCCCAAGGCTTGACGGGGTTGCATTCACATTTGGTTCCCTTTTTCCTTAACCCTAGTTTTCCTCGACGCTTTAGGGTTTCATCTCGGTGGGGCTATTCGAGTTATGATTTCACGTGATCTTGGGGCAACCTTGGGGGAAGGGAGAGAGGTTAGGAGGGAGACAGTTACTAGGGGAATTCATCGACGGGTCCACTAACCCCCACCCCTTGCTAGGGTTTTTTATCGAAGTTCGACACTTCAAATAAATTGATTGGTGTTTGTTAACGTATCCACCAAGGATGAGATATTAACATGTTATATAATTTCAAATATGTTGATTGGTGTTTGCAACAACTACCCACCGAGGATGAAATATTAACATATTCTATAAAATTAAATCGATATACAACTAAGTTTAAACAAGGTGTGGTGATGATGATGCCATGTATGCATGGATGCGAGGAAAAACCTACTTATCGACTTTGGGTATTACAATCATATTCCACCGATCCAACAATTTATCTAAGTCCCTTCATCTATTACTCCTGATTCTTTCCAAATCTAATAGTAGTGTTGCCATCTATACGTCTTCTATCGTATCACTTGCCAACTCATACTTATCCAAGCCCAACGGCAATACTTCTAATTTCACCAATATCCAATGACTAAACCAATCTTCGGATCTATTATAATTATTGGCACCAACAGCAAGCTAAGGTCCTTATCACTAGAGACCTATGAATACATTAGATCCTCCGATAATGCTTATATCATGAACCGCCAAAGATCCATTCGTCTTTGATGCTAAGTCATAATCATAATCAATTGGTCTGGTAATCAATCTCTACTTCTGTCCATCACTTTTTTATTTAGAATCAATGTCAAGGAAATTATCCACTAGCAATAATTAATTACTGTGCTAAATCAATTAATTCTTCGCACTCCATTGCATCTGCTATTAATCCAACTCATTTGGGTTAACCCACCAAAATTCATATACTGTCTCTGATCTTACTCCAATTTCCAAAGGGTATTTGCTAATACTATGACTCTTGACCTAGGAATTAGTCCAACAATTTCCTATAATCCAATCAAAATCCAAGATTTACATAGCCCTGTAATCCAAATAAACTTATTAATCGTCTACTCCTTTCTCAAATTTTTATTTTTTAGCATGACTCTGATCTCGAAAACATTATCCTATACAATTTTAGGGTTAGAGAGGATAGGGTTAACCACACAAGGAAAAAACAAATGCAATGGGGGAGAACATTCAGAACTAAGAGTAATGAGGTTAAGGAATAAAAAGCAATCTACTTATTAAATTTAAACATAGGTTTAGTTTTGCAAATAGTTTTCTCGACATTGCCGAGTCCTATCTAACAACCACCTGCAATTGGCTTCCTACGGTCAGCTCGGCTCTGATACCAAGCTGTCACGGACCCGG
>JAGXJF010003222.1:0-48839 GCA_019208055.1 Stipa capillata | reverse complement strand
ATAGTGATATGAGTTGGGTTCCAATTGGAGCTAGTATGAAGTTTTAATTATTATTTTTGAAGGTATGATGTAAAGGGGGGGCATGTCTGAATTTTAGAAATCTCCATAAATGGTAGCAGGAGTAAGACCTACATCACTAAATCTTTTGCTTCAAGGGATGATCTTACAAAAAGGAATTACCTCGTTTGGAGGTCATATGAGTTTTCTATAAGCTTTCAAATTTAACTAGTTTTTAACTAATTCCCATCTCTTATTTAGCAAGGTAACATTAAATTAAAGATTGTTATTCCTACCTAGACTTAGTCGATGGGGATGGCATGTGGGTTCAGACCAATATAGCCTTTCTTTTCTTATTTTTGTTTGCTTAGAGTGAAGATGTAATACATCAGTGCACTAACTATGCTCACCCATGGTTAATCATATTAGCGTTAGTTAGCTGAAGTAACGAGATATATTGACTGTAGCTGGCTTTCATTAACAAACTAATTCTATTAACTAGTAGGTCATTAGATATGTGGGAAACACCAATGTTAGTCTTATCCACTGATCATCAGCCATTTAAGTTGCAACTAAACCAAGTGTCAGTTATTTTGGTTCCTGAATATGAAGGATTAAGGGATGGAACCGACAGCTATACTGCATAAGTGTATATAAACCAGCTACAACTTACCTAATTGGATACCAGAGTCATAGAGATCTCAGTGAGGACATATATGTATCATCTCAGAGCCTACTTATCTGCTTACTATTGACCTGACCTGGTAATTATGGAATACTTGGGTCATTGGCTAAATAATACATGTATTTTCGCATTGTTCATTTTAATGAAGTGGTTAGACGAGCTAGATACTGGTTAAAAAGGGATCTAGAAAAAAACAATTATGCCCTAAACCTCACTAATAGCTAATGGTCACAGTGAGTGATTTTGTCCAAAACGTCAGGTACTGTAATCAGCTTATCTTGCACTAGATCAATGTGTTAACCCATTAACCATTGCCCTTATTAGTACTTTAGTTGGGTCTTATTCATATACAACCAATGTAGTTATACTAACAAATAACTACTTTCTGCCTTAACCTGGTGTAGTGTTCTTTGTTGCAATGATTTACCATTTATTGGTTGCTAAACAAACCTTAGCTACTAATTACAACTGATCTGTCGGTTAACAATATAATAGTTCATCCATAAAACTAATGCATAGTGCATAAAGCATGTCCGAAACTCGTTACTGACTAGTCGGCATGGTCTCTTGCTATGTCCTTGCGGCAACCCATAGAATTTAACTTGTCTTAACCTTGTCTTTCCTGAAGTCGTTAAGTATATTGATTCTAACTGACTTTCACCAATGCATCAGTTAATCAGCATCTCACTAGATCAGTTCACTAACCATGGTCACTCCTATTAGCAGACTACAAAGTCCTTCCTTACATCAACACGGTTTGACGATCATCGAATGTATCGTTGTAGTAAGGTTTTGATCGATCCAACTAATGGTTCATCATACCTGTTGGCTGCCATGAATCTAACTAGCGATTACTAGTTATGAACAATCACCCGAGTCATTAATTAATTGATTATTGCTATTGCTTAGCGCATAGAGCATGTCCAAACTTTATCACTGATTAGTTAGCATGTTGATTTCTTGAATATGTCAGAAGGTCATAATAAATAAAAAATGAGTAGCAGGTTACTATGTACATTTTAATCCAAATCGTTTGAGCAGCCCGGTTAGACCATCGGCCACTTAGTGCATAGGCAACGAGGTGAACAAGAACATTGCTCTGGCAGCATAGAAAAAGGAGTGAAAGGAGCAGGGGAGGGGGAAGGTTGTTAGCCGCAGTCTCACCTCAATGACACGCCACGGTTCAGCTCGGGCTGAAGGAGGAGGGAGACGGTTGCCGCGGGGAGATGAGCCTTTGGTGGCGTTGGAGAGGCGGCGCTAGAGGTGGGATCGTCGGAGGCGGGGTGGAGCTTGGGCGACGGTGAGCTACAGCGGTACCCGCATGACGGCGGGAAGGAATCCGGCAATGCGGCGATGGTGAGGGCGACAACATCGTCGTGGGTGGCTTGCGGTGGCGGGGAGTAGAAGCTCTGGCAGTAGGCGAGCAGCTTGGCTTGGGTCGCCGGTGCTCGGATGCAGGGGCAGCGGCAATGTGTTGGTGGTGACGCGTGGCCCCGATGACAAGTCAACGGCAGCGAGCTGAAGCGTGAAGGAGCGGCTAGTGTGTAACACCCATTTTAATATATAAATAAGTTTCCCTTTTGCCCCATGCATACATGGCATCATTCACTCACAACCCTTGCATAAAACTCGAATATTAAGAAGTTATGTTTTATAGAATATGTGCATATCTCATCTTAGGTAACCAATTTCCAACAAACTAACACCAATCAACTTATTTGGGTAAACTATAGTCCCCAAAGTTAAAATGTCCCTATAGATCAAAATGCCAAAAACCCAAAATGAAATTGAGTAGAATTCTTCTTTTCTGTGTTGATCCAGAAGTTGGTCCGGAGCCTCCGGACGAAACCTCCGGGTGACCCGGATTCCGGGTGGCTTCCGAACAAAATTCCGGATGAGTCCAGTACGGGTGTTGGGGTGAGTCGGCCAGCCGGATGCTTGATCCGGAGCCTCCGAGTGCAACATCCGGGTGGTCCGGAAATTCCGAGTGATTTCCGAGTGGAATTCCGGGGCGAGTCTAGAGAGCAATTTAGGAATTTCGGTACAACCGGAGGTTCCATCCGGAGCCTCCGGGGTGAACGTCCGGGTGAGTTCGAATCCGGGTGGATTCCGGATCACTTTCCGAGTGAGTCCAGAGAAGAAAAATAGTCCAATTGTGAAGGCCGGAGGTTCCATCCGGACCCTCCGAGCGGTGCGTCCGGGCGGCCCGGATTCTGGGTCATGTCCGGACTGCTTTCCGGGTGAGCCCCGAGTGTCAGAACTCAACCGCCACGTTTCCCTCACCTGTTGGGGGCGGTGGGCGGTGGAGTCTCGCCGGCGAACTCGCCGGCCCCCATATAAAAGGGCCGGGAACCCCCCCTTCCTCTTTTTCTTCTCCCGGCCAAATCCTCTCCCCATTTCTCCTTCTCCCGTGCGCAACACCCCAGTCAGGCTCCTTCTTCCCCAACTCCGGCGCCAGCTCAGGCGAGCCAGCGCCGCTCCTCCCCCGGTGAGCTTGCTCCAGCTCCTCCCCTACCTCTCTCCTTCTGCATTCCCCTCTCCTCTTCCTCCCCCTTACCTCTCCTCCCCCTTTTCCTTGCTCAGGTCCACCCGAGCAGCTCCCAGCAGCAGCCACCCGGAGCTTCCTCCGGGCTACACCTCCGGACTCCTCCTCTTTAGTGGAGCAAGACCAGCAAGGGGTAGGCTTTTGGGGTTGTGCCTATTGTATTTTTATGCAATTCCTGCGGGGGTGTGGTTAGAACTAAGATGCTAGGAGCTAATGTCAAAGATTGAAGATTTGGAAATGTTATAGTTTATAACTACAGTACTAAGAACTGCAAAGTTAGATGCTCATAATCGTACCTTCTTGTTGGTGTTTTTCAATTCAAACAAAGACTACATGTCGAAAACCCTAGCGAAATTTAATTTAACATGTCATGCATGCATAAGTTAAAGCAACCCAATAACTCTTACCAACTCGTACTAAGGGATATTTTCCATAACTAGCTAATATCAACCCTAACATGAACCTTGATTCAACTAAACCATTTATACAATTGCTAAGATGAGTAGTTAAATTTTATAGTTCCATAGTCGAGGCATGTCCCTCATTTCAAACCCTCGCCTCCACGAAAGATTTCAACACTTCATGTTTAACATTGTCCATCATGCATACATGCTGGAACTTATTTTATTTTATCGTTTCCTTTCCGGTGTCTCGCGTTATTTGCAACAGAGCCCGAAGAGGAAGATTCGCAAACCGTTGAGCTCACCCAAGTCTCCGAACCCTACGACGAAGGCAAGCAGAGCTTGTTGCATTTCTTTCCTGTCGTTGTTCCATGACTCATCTTATTATGTATGCGTGTGATGAAATGCTTGTTTAAATCGTTGTTTGGAATTCACAAACTAGCATGCGTAGGAAGGGTCGCCATGTCGAGAATTCTATGGGTTGCCCTAATCACCAAAAATTTGTTCGAGTAAGATGTGTGGACCGAGAGGGTGCACGGTGAATAAAGTTGGCATTTCACGACGCCAACCTGAGGGGACTTCATCGGGCACGATGAATAAAGTTGGTGTTGCGTGGTAATGTCAACCGGAGGGGACTTCACCGTGTCACCTGAGAGTCGAAGAGAGGGGCTCGGTGAATAAAGTTGGTATTTCACGCCGCCAACCGGAGGGGACTTCATCGGGCATGATGAATAAAGTTGGTGTTGCGTGGTAATGCCAACCGGAGGGGACTTCACCGTGTTACCTGAGAGTTGATGAGAGGTGCATGGTGAATAAAGTGGTATTTCACGACGCCAACCTGAGGAGACTTCATCGGGCACGATGAATAAAGTTGGTGTTGCGTGGTAATACCACCGGAGGAGACTTCACCATGTTATCTGAGAATTGAGGAAGGTTCACGATGAATAAAGTTGGTATTTCACGACACCAACTTGAGGAGACTTCATCGGGCACGATGAATAAAGTTGGTGTTGCGTGGTAATACCAACCTGAGGCGACTTCATCGTGCTCCTGTCCTGTGTGGATTGATTGGATTTGAATCATGAGTCATTTTGTTGGCTGGACTTGGTTAATTGGATTCGAGTGTGAGTTGGATATTGTGTTGGATGGTGTCCAGGGTTTGGATTTGAATTGGATATCGGCTTGGTTGATTATACCTGTAATGTTCATTCCTTTATGTTAATTGTTTACTTGTATATTGTTACTCTGAGAAGCATCATGTTTAATTGCTGCTGTACTAGTATGTGTAGGACATTTAATCAAGCACGATTAAGTCTTGCGAGTACTTTTGTACTCACCTAGGATATTCCTAGACTTGTGCAGGTGAGCCAACTGTTGCGGAGTTTTATGATGATGCTTAAATTCTCCGGCTTCCTTGGTCAGCGTTCGACTCGTGGGAGTGTTTGGGTTTTAGGCAGCGGTTGATGCACCGCTGTGGGCTTTTGTTCTTTTATTCCGCTGCGTTGTAAATATTTCCAACTTGACTAAAACCTTCGGTTATAACCGACTGATGCATGTTTAAGTTCACTTCGTGGACAGTTAATATTAATATCATATGTAGTGCTTCGTTGTGGTAGTCGAGTTGTTATCTGAGTTGCCCATGTACAATGCGTGTATGTGATGAAGTATATGGGCAACGGTGCAGTGGTATTATTGCGTGTTAGGATTGCATTTTGTGATGGCAGAGGTGAGCGAACCACTAGTCCTGTGTAGCTCTGGTGGAGTCGGCCCAGGGGATTCGTCCCGTACTCGTTAAGTCTCCTACGACCGTCACGCCTCGCGCGGACGGCAGAGCAGAGCTGGACCTCCCAGAGTCGCACCTCGTGGCTAGGTTGGGTTGAGGGGATGCGTATCCCGGGCTCTAGCCCTCCTACGACTATCATGGAGCGCAGTCTTATCCCGCGGTATTACCCCTTCACTGGATCAGGGATCTATATGTGGTTCTGGGAAGATTGGTCGCTTCCGGCCGGCTCGCACGTGGCGGGTGTCGGATCGTCCCGCCTTGGTGAGCACGGCGCAGGTACCGTGCCACCCGGCCGACGAGTCCTTCGGTCCTTGGCGACTTCGCGTTCCCCTAACCATATGTGGATCCCGGGTCCGTGACAGCTTGGTATCAGAGCCGAGAAAACTAATTGCAAAATTAAAAACCTATGTTTAAAATTGACTAAGTAGATTGCTTCTTTATTCCTTACCCTCATCGGTCTTAGTTCTGAAAATTACTCCCCTATTGCATTTGTTTTTGTTTGTGGCTGACCTTGAATTGTTCCTTGTTTTGTCAGATGGCCTCTTTTCAGTTGGTACATGCTACCCATGGATTGGATGTCGAAGGGTTTCCGGAGGTGCTTTTGTACATGCTTCGGGAACTCGGATTTCCATATCTCCCGGAGTATCTCGTGCATAGGGCCAACCTAGGGTTTGGCATGTACGAGTATCGGGCGCGCGTGTTCATCCAACCGCGTGAGAGTGATCCTCCTCATCAGCCGTGTTTCTTCAACGGTTATGGAACAGAGCTGGAGTCTGCTGTCCAAGACGCAGCTTATTCGGCCATGTGCCATCTTCGTCATGAGCTACCGGGTCTCGGTGTGGGCCCCTTCTCCTTCTTTCCGTCGCGGACTCCCATGGAGACCGTGGCACCATCTGAATACTTTACTCAAGAAGCTAATGTGGCACTAGCTCATCTGGGCCGTCTCGTCCGATCTTTGGATGTGGCGTATCGTGCCCGTGGCTTCGAGGTGAGGCGGTATCGCCACCGCCTCATCATTTCCCTTGAGTTGGCTCGACACCAAGGGAACTTCTTCGCACCGCCACCACACTTCTGGACCGGGGAAGGCATCTACTCGGTCTATGAAGGAGGTCAGTGGATGCATCGTTATGCATCAGTGGGCGGGATGGAGATTGGAGTTCAACCTGACGTCTTGCGCCCGCAAATGGCTGTGGGTGGCGTTCGTCGCATCCCCACCGTCATTCCTCAGATTGGCCATGGGATTCCTTGTTTCATACCATGGTCCCTCTTCCCACTGACTTGGAGGAAATGGAGATTCGTCGTAATGGAGGGTCTCCGTACAGTCCATAACAGTGTGGTTCAGTGCTAGCATCTGTTTGGTCCCAATTTTGTGATGTTTCCATGGTTTGTGAGCATTCAGATGTTTTCCCGGAGGAATTGCCAGGTATGCCACCTGATCGAGCGGTTGAGTTTGTTATTGAACTCCCGCCTGGGACTGCTCCTGTTTCAAAGCGTCCATATCGGATACCCCCTAATGAGTTGTTAGAGATGAAGAAACAACTCAAGAGCTTGAAGACAAGGGCTTCATTAGGCCTAGTTCCTCACCTTGGGGTTGTCCTGCCGTGTTCGTGAAGAAGAAGGATTCGAGCTTGCGGATGGTAGTCGATTACCGCCCGTTGAATGAGCTCACCGTGAAGAACAAATATCCTCTTCCTCGAATCGATGACCTATTCGACCAATTGACCGGAGCATGTGTAACGCCCTGATTTCCGAAACCCAAAATTTTAGGGCTAACAAAAACTTTTTGCCGGTAATGCTGTTATAAAACACACCAAATTAAACTTTTATTCCAAATCATGTCCCTGCTAAACCCTAAAGCAAAGCGACCAAAACCGTTCCCTCTGTTCCTGCTCCCTTGATGTCTGTTTTGTCGAAACCCTGTCTAGCGAGGGAGACAAACCCTGCGCTGTCCTTGGTCTCCCATGCGAGACCGTTTGCCCTTGCCGCACTCTTGCCACGACAGCTGTCGCTACCAATTTTCTCTACCGCGGCAAGTCCTCTGCCACCGCCATTACTATCCTTCTCTGCCACGGCAAGCCATTTCCTGCCGCGACAAGTTTATGCCGCACCACCGATCCCCTGCCACGGCACCTCACAGCAGCTACCGTCGCTACCGTGCCTCTGCCACGGCAACTCCTTTCCTGCCGCGGCAACGTCGCGCCGCCGTTCCCTCCGCCGCGACAGCCGACTTTCCACCGCGGCAAGTCTTTCCTTACCACGGTAGTACCGCAGCAACATTTCCTCCGCCGCGACAACCCTTCTCCCCGCCGCAAACACACTCTTGACATCCGTCCCCCTCTAACTAATCGGTACCACCTAAACCCATATCTGCCGCAAAGTGCCCTCGTAGTACCTCTACGAAATCGGAGCGTATATACCACCGCATCGACGGTACCTCGCCATCAACACGTCATAAGCCGACACAAAGGTGTCATCTCGACTCTCAAGTCCCTACCCCATCTTGCCGCGCACCGAAAACTCCGACCCTAACCCCAACCATTGCCTTCTATTTAAATACCGATTATTCCAAAACCCTGATTCGTCTCTCAAGCAAAATCCACCGAAACGCTCGCGGCACCTTGGTCCCTCATATTCCCGAGTATCGTGTCGAGACCCCGAAGACCCTTCCATCCATTCCCCACCTTGCCACCTTCCGGAACCCTAGTTCCGACCTCCGATATCCCTTCCGTCTTATTTGTTCTGTCCTTCCTAAAACCCTAATCCGGGAATCCACCCTCTCCCCCTGTTCGGTCGATACCCAGTGATGCCCTTGCGGCACCTCCCCGCCATCTGTGCCCAAGCACCGTCTCGAAGCTCCAGAGACATTCCCATCCACTCTCCTCCTTGCCGCACTCCGAAACCCTGGTTTCGACCCCGATTCCCTCTCTCTCTCTATTTAATTCGTTCGTTCCTAAAACCCTAAGTGCGGAGACTACCACTCCTTGCCTTACCCATAAATCTCAAATCAAATCTTGGAACACCCTGACAGTATCCTTAACCTAAAAATGACATAAAATAACAGCATCCAGTACAATAATAATTACAGAGATAATTATTAAATCTTAGGGCAATATTGGGCGTTGTACTGCAACCCATATATTTAATTCACAAAAAATCCTGATGAAATCACACAGCAATTCCCACATTTCCAGGAGTCCGAATATATAAAAATATAGGCAAGTCATATACAGAAATCCGATAAGCCCAGCACCGAACGCCTTCGTTCCGAATGACAGCTCGCACGAAATCACAGCCTGTTCTCTGCCTAAAATTGCTGCCATGTCTTGGGAAGTGACCACACACTGCCTTCATCTCTCTAATCACCCATTAAAACCCCTGGCTGCTCACGTCTCGTCACCTGCATTAGAAACCAGGCTCAGGTCACGTTGCCATTGAAGTCTGCTCAGTGTAGAGTCTCCATCCCTGCCACATTTTCCCTGGTCACTAGAGCACGCGTCCCTTTCTTCTTCGCTGAGCTAGCTGCTGTCCAAGCTTGTCCGAGCAACAGCAGCTGCAGCCATGAGCCGTCCCTCCACCCTCCAGTAGCTGTCCTCGCTCAGCTCGCCATTAAACCTTCCCTGAGCCGTCGCATCGCCGGAGCACAGCACCACCCCTGGCGAGTCACATCCCAAGCAGAGTCCCAGCAATGGCAGCCAATCGGCTTATCTTTTTCACCATGCCCTCACCTGTCTCGTCGTCGACTGGAAGGAGCAGCCGCCATGTGCCTCGACTCGCCGTCGGGCTATAAAAGGAACCCGAGCCACTCCCTTCTTCTCAAGCTCAGCCCCTGCCTCACTTCTGTCTTCCCCAACTCAGAACCCGAGCCATTGCCCTCTCTCCTAGCTCCGGCCGCCAAGCTCCAGGTTCCCCTTTTGCCGCCCTCCTCTGTTTCACTCCACGCCTTTCCATAGCTCCAATCGAACCAGCGCCGCCCCTCGCCGAGCCAGCTCCCGAGCTCCACCGGAGCTCACACCTCACCTGGCCGCCCCCGAGCGCCTTCCCCAAACCAGCTCCCTTCTCTGCCATCAACCTCCGTAGCTCGAGCCGCCACGCCTTGCGTCTCCTTCTTCTCAACCAGCAGCCGCCCCTTGGTTCTCCAGCAGCTAAGCCGAAGCACGCCGGCCCTCAGGTCCGCTCGGAGCAAGGGGTAAGCCGCCGGCCGACCTCCAACTCCAGTGCGCCGCCAGCTCCCCTTTCTCTTCTTCTATTTCTATTCTTTTGCTTCAGCTCTGTAGCTCCCGGTGGTCTGCTTGCTTTTCACTCTAGCACATTCAACTCACTGGTTCAGCTCCTTAGCAGCTATGGTCCGATTGCTCTCCTTTCTAGCTCAGTCAACTCTCGGTTCAACTCATTCCAGCTGCTAGTCCATGCCGAGCAGCCAATTAGCTAAGTTAGCTGCTAGTTCATTGTTGCATGTGTGGCCATTTTTGTTCTTTTTCCTCCCAGCACGTTGATGGTCCACACTGTAGCATGTTTGGCCATTAAGCTCTTTTTCCCTTCAACTCATTAAGTCAGCTGCTGGTCCGCATGCCACACTATTGCATGTTTGGGCATTTTCTTTTTCTAGCTCGCCCAGCTCTAATCATCGGTTAGCTCCTTTAATACGTTGATTAGTTCCTTCCTAGCATTAGTGCTAATCCAGCCAGTTAAGTTATTACCTAAGTTGCGCATTAGTTCTGTCCGAAGCTCACGGCTTAGCAAACCTGTCATTTTTTCCTTTCCGGTTAAATCCCTGTTAGCAGTAGCGCTAATCACCCGGGTAGTTAGGTTAATGCATTGCTTTAATCGGTAGACATTAGTCCTGTCCGAGCCAGGCTCCGAGCAGTACGCTTTAGTGCATGCTGCCGTTTTAGGTTAATTAAGGCACATGTCGGCCGGTTGATTAACTTCTTTATCGCAGTGCAGTAGTCCTTAAGTGCTAGCTAATCCGGCCAGTTAATGCCCTAATAACCGAAATCCTTGCACGTCAAACCTAGGATTAATTATTTCGATGTTAGACCACGCATGCAATATATATATATGCACCCACGATCAGCCCAAGAATAAATTCCTAACCATCCAGTAGTTTTAGGGTACCCGTGACCGTCCACAATTCGTTTAGACGAAGGTTTTTAGAAGTATTGCATGTGACTAGTAGAAGTTAGAATTAGAGGAGCCCTTAAACGGTTAAATTCCGCGTATGTAGCTTATTCGCATGCAGAAGCTTTGGAACAACCCTAGTGGCCGACCCTTACTCCGAGTTGTTCTGACATCCTAGGCGTAGTTCTAGTCGATTGATTCGAATGCCTGTTTAGGATTTAAAAAGCCTGCACAAAAATACTAGAGATTAGAATTACGGTGGAATATTGGAGTAGCTAAATCAGCATGCGACTTATATAAATATACACATACCTTCCATGATCGGCCCTAAGCTAAGTTCCCTTTTAAACAGTGCCATTAACACATCAGTAAACCCTAAACACGTTTGAACCGAAGTCGTTAGTTTAAATCTTAACGAGAACGACTTCCCCATTTTAAAAGACATCGTCATTTTATGTGACAATTTCGCATATACATGTCGCCAAAATCTCCCTCTGGCCTCAGAAACCTAAGTCATGAAACCGTAGGTTCGAATCTCGAACTTAAATCCGAGCACATGCATCCTCTGCTAGATCGCTGTCCGAAACCCTAAAAACCTAGCTCGACCGTTGTAGGGCAACCACCCTCTTTAATTCATCGTGTATTCACCGTTTCCTTTGTCTTGCTTGTTGTTTGATTTTCTTGAAGTGTTTGGATTGCTTCTTATTCGATGTTTTCTTCCGACGCGTAGTTAGCGGAGTGAGGCACGTGCGTCAGGACGAACCGGGATCGTCCCGCATCAGGAACCAGAACAGGAACTGCCAGGCAAGCAATCTCCCACCTTGACCATGTTGAATCCTATATTTGCGAAGTATAATTATCTTGATTTCGAAACATGCATGCTATGTTATAAACTGTATTTTATGTAGAAGTAATTATGTCCGATAGATGCATATGGACTAGGGTCGAACATCTGATTCCTTGTAACCCTAGTGATCCGTCGGTCGGTTTCCAACCGACGACATACTAAGGTTATAGGCAGTAGCCAATGCTTAGCCCTGCTATAGTTAAAATTTAAAATTTTGTTTTAAACCCGGGGATGGGAAAAATCAAAACCCGCGGATAGCATATGTTATCCGCGGTGATTTTAAATGAGATATTGCCAAAACCCAAAATGGAGACGGAGATGATTTGGATTCGGGTAGGAAGTAAGGTGGTTTGAAGGGAGATGAAGTAGCTGGAGGCTATTCGGTGTTTGAAGATGAACTGGAGTCCTACTTGAATCAGTTAAGGACCGAGCCACCGTGCCGCTAAACCGGTTCCCCAACCGTACGTCCACATGTCCTTTATGGGAAGGACTTGACTCGGTAACCCGCCTAATACTAGGGTTCGGACCCGTGGGAAGTAAGAAGTACGTGCTAGGTAGTGCATTGGGCCCCTAGAGAATTCTCACGACGCTATTCGTGTCAAAAGTCCTAGATGGTGAGGCCGAGGCGTGGGGATGAGAAATTCGACACAAAGATGAGCTTTTCTCCGTTTGTGGTGTCAGGCTGCCTGGGCACAAACGGAGTTGGGGTAAGTCTCATTTAGCGGGTCCGACTCTAGTATGAAAGTAGGCGAAAGGTCTCGTTGTACAAACCCTGGACACATGCGATGCGTAGCATGCCCAGGGGGAACTACATCGTGTGGGTAAAGCCGTACAACCTCTGCAGAGTGTTAAAAATCTATTCGAATAGCCGCATCCTCGGTTATGGACATGAACTGGCACAGCCACACCCCGGCTAGACTAAGTTTTGTTTGCCAACGTTGGGCAAAGGGATTAAGGACGTGGGCATGATGTGTCCACAGATTTGGGCAATTTAGGCCATGTGTCGATGGCAAGGAAATTGCCGAAGGAGTCCGCCGTATTGCCGGGAGGGACCGGAATACGGTCAGGTGTTGGAAAACCTAGTTATCTGGTAGGTGAAGCTACCGTTCGAATGGATGGGGCCATGGACGGCAAGTGGAGCTATCAGGTAATAGGTCGAGAGATGTTTAGCGGTGTTGACCGCATGAGATGAGATATGATGAGATGTGATGAGATGTGACGAGATGTTTTCTTAAAGTACTATAGATTTCGAAATGCTTTTACAATCTATTTACGTGTATTTAAAATAAGAACTTACATTTCCACACAAATTGCAACTTAGGTTAGAGCTGTCCCTTGAAATATCCATGCATAAATTATAGCCGTATAATTCCCCAATGGGAATTGCTTGCGAGTACATTCAATGTACTCACCTGGCTTGTTGAATTGGCCAGAGGAGGAAGAAGGCTTCAATTTCGAAGAGGGCGACAACGACGCCGAGAGTTAGGACGTTTTCCCCCAGTCAGCTGCCTGTTGGTTCGGCAAGCCGATGGGCTATCCACTTCGTTATGATCATTTCCGCTGCTGTTTTATTTGGCCAATAGGCCAGGTAATGAACCTCGACCGTAAAGGTCTAACCGCGTATTAAGAATTTGGTATTGTATGTGTATGCCATCAGGTATTTGTGCGTACTGGCTACTGATCCAGGGACCAGTACGGTAATCACAAATGACGTGTTCGGCCTTAAAACCGGGTGCGCCACAGCATGTGTCTTCTCCAAGATCGATCTCAGGTTGGGTTACCACCAGATTAAAATCAGATCTGAAGACATTCCTAAAACAGCTTTTACCACTCGTTATGGGTCATACGAATACACCGTTATGTCCTTCGGATTAACCAACGCTCCTTCCACTTTTATGCAACTCATGAATTCGGTGTTCATGGAGTATCTTGATCAATTTGTGATCATCTTTATTGATGATATCCTCATCTATTCTAAATCCGAACCGGAGCACGAAGATCATCTGAGGAAAGTGCTCGAAAAGCTCCGAGAGCATCGGTTGTATGCAAAATTCTCTAAATGTGAATTTTGGAAGTCCCAAATGGAATTCTTGGGTCATGTTCTTTCAGCAGAAGGTGTCGCTGTGGACCCGAGCAAAGTGCAAGCCGTTCAAGAATGGAAGCAGCCTAAGTCAGTTACTCAAATTCGCAGTTTCCTAGGTCTGGCAGGCTATTACCGTCGGTTCATCGAAGGATTCTCTTCCATAGCAAAGCCAATGACCGAACTATTAAAGAAGGACAAGAAGTTCGTGTGGTCCGACAAATGTGAAGAGAGCTTTCCAAGATCTCAAGAAGAAATTAACATCAGCTCCTGTGCTTATTCTCCCAGATATCCACAAAAGCTTCGAGGTGTATTGTGACGCTTCTCGGAATGGGTTAGGTTGTGTCCTCATGCAAGAAGGTCGCGTGGTAGCTTATGCTTCACGTCAATTGCGACCTCATGAAGCCAACTACCCCACCCATGATTTGGAGTTAGCTGCCGTAGTGCATGCTCTCAAGATTTGGCGACATTTCCTCATCGGTAACCGTTGCGAAATCTATTCCGATCACAGAAGCTTGAAGTACCTGTTTACTCAACCAGACCTGAACCTTCGCCAAAGGAGATGGCTTGAGCTCATCAAGGACTATGACTTGGGTTTAAATTATACCCCTGGAAAGGCCAACATTGTTGCCGATGCACTTAGTCGGAAGGTTTATTGCAACAACACCATGATTATGAAGCATCAGCCACCACTTCATGAAGAATTTCAGCGGCTCAATCTGGAGATGGTTGAGCAAGGCACCCTTACCACTCTTGAGATAAAACCATCCTTAGAAGACCAAATCAAGACTGCCCAAGCTCAGAATGTTGGTATGCAGAAAATCCGAGAAAAAGTGAAGGGATGGAACAACGACTTGTTTCACTGAAGATAAAGATGGAATCCTGTGGTTTGGGAAAAGGCTTGTGGTGCCCAAAGACCAACAGCTGAAGGACCAAATCCTCCATGAAGCTCATAATTCCCCGTTAGCCATTCATCCTGGCAGTACCAAGATGTACCAAGACCTTCGTCACCGATTTTGGTGGACCCGAATGAAGCGGGAGATCGCTCGCTATGTTGCCGAGTGCGATGTGTGCCGTCGTGTGAAGGCCGAGCATCAAAGACCCGCAGGCCTGCTTCAGCCACTCCCTATTCCCGAGTGGAAATGGGAAGAGATTGGTATGGATTTTGTGGTAGGCTTACCGAAATCCCCGAAGGGCAACGATGCAATATGGGTGATTGTGGATCGCCTTTCCAAAGTCGCTCACTTCATCCCCGTGAAGACCACACATAAAGTGAGCCACCTAGCAAGGTTGTACATCGCCAGAATTGTTTGTCTTCATGGTGTTCCCAAAAGAATCGTTTCGGATCGAGGCACCCAATTCACCAGCCGATTCTGGAAATGCTTACACGAGGCTATGGGGACTTCCCTGTCTTTCAGTACTGCTTTTCATCCTCAAACCGGAGGTCAAGTGGAACGTACCAAATCAGACCCTCGAAGACATGCTGAGGTCATGTGCTCTCACATTGGGTTCCAATTGGGAAGATTGCTTGCCGTATGCAGAGTTTGCCTACAATAATAGTTATCAAGCTAGTCTCGGTATGGCACCCGTTTGAAGTGCTTTATGGACGGAAATGTAGGACTCCCATTGAACTGGTCCGAGACCGGCGAGAGACAATTCTTTGGACCTAATCCAATTGAGGAAGCCGAAGACTTAGTTCACCTTATCCGGGAACGTCTTCGTGAAGCTCAGTCTAGGCAGAAGAGCTATGCCGATCCTCGTCGTCGCGAAGTTATATTTCAGATCGGGGATAATGTGTATCTCAAGGTCACTCCCTTCAGAAGTGTCCGTCGCTTTGCCATGAAAGGAAAGTTAGCTCCTCGCTATATCGGTCCCTATCGAATCCTAGCCAAGCGAGGAACCGTGGCCTATCAGCTGGATACCTCCTGAGCTATCTCGATTGCATGATGTTTTTCATGTGTCCCAGCTGAAAGCTTGCCATCGCGTCCCCGAAACGAAGGTCAACCCTGAGATGGAAGTACTACATGAAGACCTCACCTACCGGGAACATCCAGTACGCATTCTTGATGAATCTGAGCGTAAAACTCGACATCGAGCCATCAAAGTTTCTCAAGGTGCAATGGAGTAACCACACCGAAGACGAAGCAACTTGGGAGCGTGAAGATTGGCTTAGAAGCGAGTTTCCTTCCTTGTTTGTTAATCGTTAGAGATCTCGGGTCGAGATCTTTGTAAGGGGGGTAGGTTTTGTAACACCCATTTTAATATATAAATAAGTTTCCATTTTGCCCCATGCATACATGGCATCATTCACTCACAACCCTTGCATAAAACTGAATATTAAGAAGTTATGTTTTATAGAATATGTGCATATCTCATCTTAGGTAACCAATTTCCAACAAATAACACCAATCAACTTATTTGGGCAAATCATAGCACTAAAGCTAATATGTTCCCTATAGCTCAAAATGCCAAAACCCCAAAATGAATTTGGGGAGAATTTTCTTCTCTGTGTTGATCCGGAAGTTGGTCCGGAGCCTCCGGACGGAACCTCCGGGTGACCCGGAATTCCGGGTGGCTTCCGAGCAATTTCCGGGTGAGTCCAGTACGGGTGTTGGGTGAGTCGGCCAGCCGGAGGTTGATCCGGAACCTCCGAGCTGAACCTCCGGGCTGTCCGGAAATTCCGAGTGGTTTCCGAGTGGAATTCCGGGGAGTCCAGAGAGCAAGTTTAGGAATCCCGGTGCAACCGGAGGTTCCATCCGGAGCCTCCGGGATGAACATCCGGGTGAGCTCGGAATCCGAGTGGATTCCGGATTGTTTTCCGAGTGAGTCCAGAGAAGAAAATCGGTCCATTTGTGAAGGCCGGAGGTCCATCCGGACCCTCCGAGCGGTACGTCCGGGCGGCCCGGATTCCGGGTCATCTCCGGGATGCTTTTCCGGGTGAGCTCCGAGTGTCAGAACTCGACCGCCACGTTTCCCTCACCTGTTGGGGGCGGTGGGCGGTGGAGTCTCGCCGGTGAACTCGCCGGCCCCCATATAAAAGGGCCGGGATGTTGGAAATATGCCCTAGAGGCAATAATAAATTGTTATTATCATATTTCTTGTTCATGATAAATGTTTATACTCCATGCTATAATTGTATTAACCGGAAACATAATACATGTGTGGTTTTATAAACAACACCGTGTCCCTAGCAATGCCTCTATCTGGCTAGCTCGTTGATTAAATGATGGTTAAGGTTTCCTAATCATGGACATGTGATGTCGGTTAATAACGGGGTCATGTCATTAGGAGAATGACATGATGGACAGACCCAAATTAAGTTAGGCAATTCGATCACGTCACAAAGTTCATATTGCATAGCTTTCCATTGTTAAATGTTCCGATCCTTAGACCATGAGATAATGCCGCTCCCTGGTGCCGGAAGAATGCTTTGGGGGCATCAACCGTCACGCCGTAACAGGGTGATCATAAAGGTGTCTTTCAGGTATTTTGAAAAGTACTTGTTGGGTTGCATGTATCGAGAGTGGGATTTGTCCATCCATGTGACAGAGAGATATACTCTGGGCCCACTCGGTAAAGCACATTCTGTATCGCTTGCAAGCACGTGACTAAAGAGTTGGTCACAGAGGATGTGGCATTACGGAACGAGTAAAGTGTACTTGCCGGTAACGAGATTGAACTAGGTATGGTGATACCGACGATCGAATCTCGGGCAAGTAAAATATCGCGAGACAAAGGGAATGGAATATTCGACATCGTGGTTCAAACCGATAAAGATCTTCGTTGAATACATGGGAGTCATTATGGACATCCAGGTCCCGCTATTGATTATTGATCGGAGAAGTGTCTCGATCATGTCCACATATTCCCGAACCCGTAGGGTCACACACTTAAGGTTCGTTGACGCTAGGGTATAAAATGAGATATTAATATGGTGAGACCGAAATTTTATTCGGAGTCTCGGATGGGATCCAGGACGTCACGAGGAGCTCCGGAATGGTCCGGAGATAAAGATTCATATATGGGAAAGTATTTTTAGGGTTCCGGAAAAGTTCAGGATTTTTCCGGTATCGTACCGGGAAGGTTTTAGAAGGTTCCGGGGGTCCCCGGGTGGGGCCCACTTATCCCGGAGGGGTCCACATGGACCAAGGGTACTGCATGAACAGTACACACGTGAATAGTGTTACGTGAACAGTAACCCCCCAAGGGATAAGATCAAATCCCTTAAAAATAGGAGATAAGATCGAAAGGGGAGGCTTTACTTGGGGGAGGGTACTGTTCACGCGCGTACTGTTCACGCATGTACTGTTCACGGGTACTATTCCTCCTCCTCCAAGTTTCCTCCTCTATATAAAGGAGGGGAGGGGCAGCCCTCCGGAGAGATCTATCCCAGCCGCCGCCTCCCTCTCTCCCATCTCCTCTCTCTCGTGCGCAGCGCTTGGCGAAGCCCTGTCCGCGGAGAAACCCCACCACCTCCACCACCATGCCGTCGTGCTACCGGAGTTGATCTCATCTACCTCATCTCCCGCCTTGCTGGATCAAGAAGGAGGCGACGTCTTCGAGCCGTACGTGTGCACATCTCGGAGGTGCCGCTCGTTGCGGTGCTTGATCGGATTGGAACACGAGGAGATCCCTCTCGCGGCTGGGAGGTATAACCTAGCTGCGGGAGGCTGCGGGCTTCATCGACAACGGTCAAATTCTCCACTGCGTTGACGTGTTCGTCGAGGGTATGTAGATATGATCTGTCTCTCGTTGCAAGCTTCTTTTAGATTGGATCTTGGTTTTCTAGATTGGATCTAGGTTTTCGTTTGCATCTCGTAGGAAAATTTTTGTTTTCTATGCTACGAATCCCATCACGGGAACCCCTCCCCCTTCCTCTTTTTCTTCTCCCCTCTCCCCATTTCTCCTTCTCCCGTGCGCAACACCCCAGTCAGGCTCCTTCTTCCCCAACTCCGGCGCCAGCTCAGGCGAGCCAGCGCCACTCCTCCTCCGGTGAGCTTGCTCCAGCTCCTGCCCTACCTCTCTCCTTCTACATTCCCCTCTCCTCTTCCTCCCCCTTACCTCTCCTCCCCCTTTTCCTTGCTCAGGTCCACCCGAGCAGCTCCCAGCAGCAGCCACCCGGAGCTTCCTCCGGGCTACACCTCCGGACTCCTCCTCTTTAGTGGAGCAAGACCAGCAAGGGGTAGGTTTTTGGGGTTGTGCCTATTGTATTTTTATGCAATTCTTGCAGGGGTGTGGTTAGAACTAAGATGCTAGGAGCTAATGTCAAAGATTGAAGATTTGGAAATGTTATAGTTTATAACTATAGTACTAAGAACTGCAAAGTTAGATGCTCATAATCGTACCTTCTTGTTGGTGTTTCCAATTCAAACAAAGACTACATGTCGAAAACCCTAGCGAAATTTAATTTAACATGTCATGCATGCATAAGTTAAAGCAACCCAATAACTCTTACCAACTCGTACTAAGGGACATTTTTCATAACTAGCTAATATCAACCCTAACATGAACCTTGATTCAACTAAACCATTTATACAATTGCTAAGATGAGTAGTTAAATTTTATAGTTCCATAGTCGAGGCATGTCCCTCATTGCAAACCCTCGCCTCCACGAAAGATTTCAACACTTCATGTTTAACATTGTCCATCATGCATACATGCTGGAACTTATTTTATTTTATCGTTTCCTTTCCGGTGTCTCGCGTTATTTGCAACAGAGCCCGAAGAGGAAGATTCGCAAACCGTTGAGCTCACCCAAGTCTCCGAACCCTACGACGAAGGCAAGCAGAGCTTGTTGCATTTCTTTCCTGTCGTTGTTCCCATGACTCATCTTATTATGTATGCGTGTGATGAAATGCTTGTTTAACTCGCTGTTTGGGATTCACAAACTAGCATGCGTAGGAAAGGGTCATTCTGTCGAGAGTCTTAAGTGTTGCCCTAATCACCAAAAATTTGTTCGAGTAAGATGTGTGGACCGAGAGGGTGCACGGTGAATAAAGTTGGCATTTCACGACGCCAACCTGAGGGGACTTCATCGGGCACGATGAATAAAGTTGGTGTTGCGTGGTAATGTCAACCGGAGGGGACTTCACCGTGTCACCTGGGAGTCGAAGAGAGGGGCTCGGTGAATAAAGTTGGTATTTCACGACGCCAACCGGAGGGGACTTCATCGGGCATGATGAATAAAGTTGGTGTTGCGTGGTAATGCCAACCGGAGGGGACTTCACCGTGTTACCTGAGAGTTGATGAGAGGTGCATGGTGAATAAAGTGGTATTTCACGACGCCAACCTGAGGAGACTTCATCGGGCACGATGAATAAAGTTGGTGTTGCGTGGTAATACCACCGGAGGAGACTTCACCATGTTATCTGAGAATTGAGGGAAGGTTCACGATGAATAAAGTTGGTATTTCACGACACCAACCTGAGGAGACTTCATCGGGCACGATGAATAAAGTTGGTGTTGCGTGGTAATACCAACCTGAGGCGACTTCATCGTGCTCCTGTCCTGTGTGGATTGATTGGATTTGAATCATGAGTCATTTTGTTGGCTGGACTTGGTGAATTGGATTCGAGTGTGAATTGATCATGGTGTTGGATTGTGTTCAGGATTTGGATTTGAACTGGATATCTGCTTGGGTTGTTATACCTGTAATGTTCATTCCCTTATGCTAGATGTTTACTTATATATTGTTACTCTGAGAAGCATTCATGTTTAATTGTTGCTGAACTAGTATGTGTAGGACATTTAATCAAGCACGATTAAGTCTTGCGAGTACTTTTGTACTCACCTAGGATATTCCTAGACTTGTGCAGGTGAGCCAACAGTTGCGGAGTTTTATGATGATGCATAATTCGCAGGCTTCCTTGGTCAGCGTTCGACTCGTGGGATCGTTTGGGTTTTAGGCAGCGGTTGATGCACCGCTGTGGGCTTTTGTTCTTTTATTCCGCTGTGTTGTAAATATTTCCAACTTGACTAAAACCTTCGGTTATGACCGACTGATGCATGTTTAAGTTCACTTCGTGGACAGTTAATATTAATATCATATGTAGTGCTTCGTTGTGGTATTCGAGTTGTTATCCGAGTTGCCCATGTACAATGCGTGTATGTGATGAAGTATGTGGGCAACGGTGCAGTGGTATTATTGCGTGTTAGGATTGCATTTCGTGATGGCAGAGGTGAGCGAACCACTAGTCCTGTGTAGCTCTGGTGGAGTCGTCCCAGGGGATTCGTCCCGTACTCGTTAAGTCTCCTACGACCGTCACGCCTCGCGCGGACGGCAGAGCAGAGCTGGACCTCCCAGAGTCGCACCTCGTGGCTAGGTTGGGTTGAGGGGATGCGTATCCCGGGCTCTAGTCCTCCTACGACTATCATGGAGCGCAGTCTTATCCCGCGGTATTACCCCTTCACTGGATCAGGGATCTATATGTGGTTCTGGGAAGATTGGTCGCTTCCGGCCGGCTCGCACGTGGCGGGTGTCGGATCGTCCGCGTCTCGGTGAGTACGGCGCAGGTACCGTGCCACCCGGCCGACGAGTCCTTCGGTCCTTGGCGACTTCGCGTTCCCCTAACCATATGTGGATCCCGGGTCCGTGACAGCTTGGTATCAGAGCCGAGCAGACCGTAGGAAGCCAATTGCAGGTGGGCGTTAGTTAGGACTTGGCATCGCCGAGAAAACTATTTGCAAAGTTAAAAACCTATGTTTAAAATCTATTAAGTAGATTGCTTCTTTATTCCTTACCCTCATCGGTCTTAGTTCTGAAAATTCCTCCTCTATTGCATTTGTTTTTGCTTGTGGCTGACCTTGAATTGTTCCTTGTTTTGTCAGATGGCCTCTTATCAGTTGGTGCATGCTACCCATGGATTGGATGTCGAAGGGTTTCCGGAAGTGCTTTTGTACATGCTTCGGGAACTCGGATTTCCATATCTCCCGGAGTATCTCGTGCATAGGGCCAACCTAGGGTTTGGCATGTACGAGTACCGGGCGCGCGTGTTCATCCAACCGCGTGAGAGTGATCCTCCTCATCAGCCGTGTTACTTCAACGGTTATGGAGCAGAGCTGGAGTCTGCTGTCCAAGACGCAGCTTATTCGGCCATGTGCCATCTTCGTCATGAGCTTCCGGGCCTCGCTACGGGCCCCTTCTCCTTCTTTCCGTCACGGACTCCCATGGAGACCGTGGCACCATCTGAAGACTTTACTCAGGAACCTAATGTGGCACTAGCTCATCTGGGCCGTCTCGTCCGATCTTTGGACGTGGCGTATCGTGCCCGTGGCTTCGAGGTGAGGCGGTATCGCCACCGACTCATCATTTCCCTTGAGCTGGCTCGACACCAAGGGAACTTCTTCGCACCGCCACCACACTTCTGGACCGGGGAAGGCATCTACTCGGTCTATGAAGGAGGTCCGTGGATGCATTCTTATCCATCAGTGGGCGGCATGGAGATTGGAGTTCAACCTGACGTCTTGCGCCCGCAAATGGCTGTGGGTGGCGTTCGTCGCATCCCCACCGTCATTCCTCAGATTGGCCATGGGATCCCTTTGTTTCATACCATGGTCCCTATTCCCACTGACTTGGAGGCAATGGAGATTCGTCGTAATGGAGCGTCTCCATACAGTCCATAACAGTGTGGTTCAGTGCTAGCATCTGTTTGGGTCCCAATTTTGTGATGTTTCCATGGTTTGTGAGCATTCAGATGTTTTCCCGGAGGAATTGCCAGGTATGCCACCTGATCGAGCGGTTGAGTTTGTTATTGAACTCCCGCCTGGGACTGCTCCTGTTTCAAAGCGTCCATATCGGATACCCCCTAATGAGTTGTTAGAGATGAAGAAACAACACTGCCTGTCACTCCATCAACAGGTTATATCTACATCCACTACTCAAGAAGACTCCTTACGAGCTACTCACCAACTCCAAGTCAAATGTCTCATACTTCAGAGTATTCGGTTGTAAATGCTACATCCTTAGGATGGGCAAACGCCTCACTAAGTTTGAAGCTAAATTTGATGTTGGTATATTCCTTGGTTATTCCACTAACTCCCATGCCTATAAAGTTTTTAACACCTCCACAAAGGTTGTTGAAGAATCTATAGATGTGGACTTTGATGAGTTTTATGGCTCCCAAGGAGAGCAAGTTGCTAATTGTCGACGATCGGTGAATCGGCGATCTTACAGTATTCGTGGAATGAGGATTGCTGGGGGGTAGGGACCTCTAGGGCCCAAGTGCTAGGAGATCTGACAGCAGGGGACAACCGTTTTTATACAGGTTCGGGCCTCCCTCAGGATAATAACCCTACGTCCTGTTGCTATATATTGATGGAGAACACGCTTACAATGGGGGTGTATGTTAGTGGCTACCCTAGGCCTAATCGTAGACTAATCTATCCTAGACCGCCGGGCTCGACTCCTTCGAGGTAGCAGGTCTTCTAGGGCTTCGCCTCCTGGTGCTATGACTAGATTGATCTGCTGGACCTTGTAGAATCTCTCCCACCTATCGGGACCTGTCCTCCCCTATAGGATTGCTGATCCTTATATAGGGGGTTCCCAGGGTCGTACTGGACGTGGACTTACACCCGAGTAGGACTCTAGTCTCCTTAAACGTCGGGATTGACTTCCTAGTTTAAGGGGAGTCTTTCCTTCCCAAGAGGGGTTACCTTGTCGTCCAGGGATCCCTACCGGGTACGCGGTACCTTCCTAAAGTCCTGGGATTCTGTATACGGATACCCCTAATATGCGGGATACCATACTATTCATCATCACTAATGATGTGCCACAACCACCCCGTCTTGCGGGACCCTATCCGCCAAGACCACAAGGCTATGCACCCCGTCCTCAGCAACAGGGTTATCAGCCTCGCCCATAGGGAGGTCAGTTGCGACCCCAACTTGACCTCACCAAGGTGAAGTGCTACAATTGTGGTAATATGGGGCATTTCGCCAACACATGCTCCCATCCACGCACTGGACTCTCTTTTGCCCCGAAGCTGCAGCAAGGACAAGCAACTAGAGGTTCTCAAGTTAGGGGTCCAGCCCCCAACAAGCCACAAGTCCCCCGGCCGTGGCAGAGTAAACCATGTCACTGCCGAGGAAGCTCAGGAAGCACCCGAGGTGGTTCTGGGTACGCTTCCCGTCAACTCAGCTTCTGCCCTAGTCCTCTTTGATTCCGGAGCATCTCATTCTTTTATATCCAGCAAATTTGCACATGAGAATCACATTCCATCATTAGCATTGCATCATCCTCTCATCGTTGCAACACCCGGCTCGGAGTTGAGGACCGAGCTTGTCTGTGAGGGTGTTAAGCTAGAGATTGGTGGAGAAGCATTCCTAGCCGATATGGTAGTTTTGGGATCAGAAGGGCTAGATGTTATTTTGGGGATGAATTGGTTAGTACAGTACAAAGCAAAAATAGACTGTGTCGAAAGGTCGGTCTCTCTTGTTGCCAACTCTGGCAAGGAAGTGAAGTTTATATCGCCGTCATTGTCAGGACATCTCTTCGCCGTGAGTGGCACTCCTACCCAAGGACTTGAGTCTGTTTTCGTGGTTTGTGAGTATCCAGATGTGTTCCCTGAGGAATTGCCTGGTATGCCACCTGATCGAGCGGTTGAGTTTGTTATTGAACTCCCGCCTGGGACGGCTCCTGTTTCGAAGCGTCCTTTCCGGATACCCCCTAATGAGTTGTTAGAGATGAAGAAACAACTCAAAGAGCTTGAAGACAAGGGCTTCATTAGGCCTAGTTCCTCACCGTGGGGTTGTCCTGCCATGTTCGTAAAGAAGAAAGATTCGAGCTTGCGGATGGTAGTCGATTACCGCCCGTTGAATGAGCTCACTGTGAAGAACAAATATCCTCTTCCCCGAATCGATGACCTATTCGACCAATTGACCGGAGCATGTGTTTTCTCCAAGATCGATCTCAGGCTGGGTTACCACCAGATCAAAATCAGATCTGAAGACATTCCTAAAACTGCTTTTACCACTCGTTATGGGTCATATGAATATACCGTCATGTCCTTCGGATTAACCAACGCTCCTTCCACTTTTATGCAACTCATGAATTCGATGTTCATGGAGTATCTTGATCAGTTTGTGATCATCTTTATTGATGATATCCTCATCTATTCTAAATTTGAACCGGAGCACGAAAATCATCTGAGGAAGGTGCTCGAGATGCTCCGAGAGCATCGGTTATATGCAAAATTCTCCAAGTGTGAGTTTTGGAAATCCCAAATGGAATTTTTGGGTCATGTTCTTTCAACAGAAGGTGTCGCTGTGGACCCGAGCAAAGTGCAAGCCGTGCAAGAATGGAAGCAGCCTAAGTCAGTTACCCAAATTCGCAGTTTTCTAGGTCTGGCCGGCTATTACCGTCGGTTCATCGAAGGTTTCTCTTCCATAGCAAAGCCAATGACCGAACTGTTGAAGAAGGACAAGAAGTTCGTGTGGTCCGTCAAATGTGAAGAGAGTTTCCAAGATCTCAAGAAGAAATTAACATCAGCTCCAGTACTTATCCTCCCAGACATCCACAAAAGCTTTGAGGTGTATTGTGATGCTTCTCGGAATGGATTGGGTTGTGTCCTCATGCAAGAAGGTCACGTGGTAGCTTACGCTTCACGTCAATTGCGCCCTCATGAAGCCAATTAGCCCACCCATGATTTGGAGCTAGCTGCCGTAGTGCATGCTCTCAAGATTTGGCGACATTTCCTCCTCGGTAACCGTTGTGAAATCTATTCCGATCACCGAAGCTTAAAGTACCTATTTACACAACCGGACCTGAACCTTCGCCAAAGGAGATGGCTTGAGCTCATCAAGGACTATGACTTGGGTTTAAATTATACCCCCGGTAAGGCCAACATCGTTGCCGATGCACTTAGTCGGAAGGCTTATTGCAGCAACACCATGATTATGGAGCACCAACCACCACTTCATGAAGAATTTCAGCGGCTCAATCTGGAGGTGGTTGAGCAAGGTACCCTCGCCACTCTTGAGATAAAACCATCTTTAGAAGACCAAATCAAGGCTGCCCAAGCTCAAAATGTTGGTATGCATAAAATTCGACAGAAGGTAAAGGATGGAACAACGACCTGTTTCACTGAGGATAAAGATGGAATTCTGTGGTTTGGGAAAAGACTTGTAGTGCCCAAAGACCAACAGCTGAAGGACCAAATCCTCCATGAGGCCCATAACTCCCTGTTGGTCATTCATCCTGGCAGTACCAAGATGTACCAAGACCTTCGTCGCCGATTTTGGTGGACCCGAATGAAGCGGGAGATCGCTCGCTATGTTGCCGAGTGTGATGTGTGCCGTCGTGTGAAGGCCGAGCATCAGAGACCCGCCGGTCTGCTTCAGCCACTCCCTATTCCCGAGTGGAAATGGGAAGAGATCGGTATGGATTTTGTGGTAGGCTTACCGAAAACGCCAAAGGGCAATGATGCAATATGGGTGATCGTGGATCGCCTTTCCAAAGTCGCTCACTTCATCCCCGTGAAGACAACGCATAAAGTGAGCCACCTAGCCAGGTTGTACATCGCAAGGATTGTTTATCTTCATGGTGTTCCCAAAAGAATCGTCTCAGATCGAGGCACCCAGTTCACCAGCCGGTTCTGGAAATGCTTACACGAAGCTATGGGAACTTCCCTGTCTTTTAGTACCGCTTTTCATCCTCAAACCAGAGGCCAAGTGGAGCGTACGAATCAGATTCTTGAGGACATGTTGAGGTCATGTGCTCTCACATTGGGCTCCAACTGGGAGGATTGCTTACCGTATGCAGAGTTTGCCTACAATAATAGTTATCAAACTAGTCTCGGTATGGCCCCCTTTGAAGTACTTTATGGACGAAAATGCAGGACTCCCTTGAACTGGTCCGAGACCGGCGAGAGACAATTCTTTAGACCTAATCCAATTGAGGAAGCCGAAGACTTAGTCCAACTCATTCGTGAGCGTCTTCGGGAAGCTCAATCCAGGCAGAAGAGCTATGCCGATCCTCGTCGTCGTGAAGTCACCTTTCAGATTGGGGATATTGTGTACCTTAAGGTCACTCCTTTCAGAAGTGTTCGCCGCTTTGCCATGAAAGGAAAGTTGACTCCCCGCTATATCGGTCCCTATCGAATCCTAGCCAAACGAGGAACCGTGGCCTATCAACTGGAATTACCTCCTGAACTATCTCAATTACATGATGTTTTTCATGTGTCCCAGCTGAAACTTTGCAATCTCGTCCCCGAAACAAAGGTCAACCCTGAGATGGAGGTACTACATGAAGACCTCACCTACCGGGAACATCCAGTACACATTCTTGATGAATCTGAGCGTAAAACTCGACATCGAGCCATCAAGTTTCTCAAAGTGCAATGGAGTAACCACACCGAAGACGAAGCCACTTGGGAGCGTGAAGATTGGCTTAGAAGCGAGTTTCCTTTCTTGTTTGTTAACCGTTAGAGATCTCGGGTCGAGATCTTTGTAAGGGGGGTAGGTCTTGTAACACCCATTTTAATATAACTATATAAGTTTCTATTTCTTGCCTCATGCATACATGGCATCCTTCACTCACAACCCATGCATAAAACTTGAATATTAAGAAGTCATGTTTTATAGAATATGTGCATATCTCATCTTAGGTAACCAATTTTTAACAAATTAACACCAATCAACTCATTTGGGTAAACCATAAGTCCTTAAAGCTAATATGTTCCCTATAGCTCAAAAGGCCAAAAACCTAAAATGAATTTGGGGAGAGTTTTCCTTCTCTGCGTTGATCTGGAGGTTGGTCCGGAACCTCCGGATGGAACATCCGGGCTGCCCGGAAATTCCCCCTGCCTTAAGCATAACCCCTTTTTTTTGTATTGCATGTCAATGCTAGCCCAAATTAAGGTTTAACTAAACAAGCTATGCATGCAATTGATAGGACCACTAATTAATGTTCATGCATTTGAAATTGAGAACAACCTCGTACCCATAAAACCCTAATAGTCTTAACGCATATTAAGGTTGCATCCCTAATTTAGTTCATCATGCATACATGCTAGAACTTATTGTATTCTATCTTTTCTTTTCCGATGGCTCGTGTTGTTTATGACAGAGCCCGAAGAGGAAGATCCGCAAACCGTTGAGCTCACCCAAGTCTTCGAACCCTACGACGAAGGCAAGCAGAGCTTGTTGCATTTATTATATGTTCACTATTACTCCATGTATTTGCTTGTTTATGTTGTGATCGAATGCGTCAAACTTGCATGCTAGGGTTGCGGTGTGTTGTACCCCTTGCAGTTGAGAATTGGATTGGAGTATTGGATCTATTGAAATTTGAGATAAGTGAGATGTGAGAGCCGAGGGTGGAGTAAAGATGAATAAAGCTGGTATTAATTGAAGCTATAGGAGCGACCCCGATGTTTGAAGTGTGTTTGTCGCTATACCAGCTGGAGGTGACTTCATCGTGTTACTCCCCCTGCCACACGTGAACGTTACCGGAATCTCTGCCATGGGCTTATCGAATGGGTGAGTCCCGGTCACGCGGAGGCTAGCTACCTCCGGTGAAGGGCACATTGTTATTCTCATGGAGATGTATTGCCAGTAACGGTTCGAGAGAGAAGTTGATTCTGATAATTGGTGAATGTGAGATTTATTGTAGATATGTGGCTCTTAAGATAATTGGAGTGCCAGGTTTAACGCCATCATTTCTTGGTTTGAGTTGTGTATTGCTTGGGGCAGGTTTTACTCATTATGTTCGTTCAGTATCTTGTTAATGCTATGTTCTTAGGTTATATATTGTTACTCTGAGAAGCATCATGTTTATTTCCTGCAGTAGTGAATCCTTGTGCAAGTGAGCCAACCGTTGCGGAATTTTATGATGATGCTTAATTCACCGGCTTCCTTGGTCAGCGTTCGACCCGTGGGATCGTTTGGGTTTTAGGCAGCGGTTGATGCACCGCTGTGGGCTTTTGTTCTTTTTCCGCTGTGTTGTAAAAGTTTCTAGCTTGACTACAACTTTCGGTTATGACCGATTGATGCATGTTTAAGTTCACTTCGTGGACAGCTAATATTAATATCATATGGTAGTGCTTCGTTGTGGTATTCGAGTTGTTATCCGAGTTGCCCATGTACCATGCGTGTATGTGATGAAGTATGTGGGCAGCTGTGCAGCGGTCTTATTGCGGGTTAGGATTGCACTTCGTGATGGCAGAGGTGAGCGAACCACTAGTCCTGTGTAGCTCTGGTGGAGTTGATCCAGGGGATTCGTCCCGTACTCGCTAAGTCTCCTACGACCGTCACGCCCCGCGCTGACGGCAGAGCAGAGCTGGACTTCCTAGAGTCGCACCTCGTGGCTAGGTTGGGTTGAGGGGATGCATATCCCGAGCTCTAGTCCTCCTATGACTATCATGGAGCGCAATCTTATCGCGCGGTACTACCTCTTCACCGGGTCAGGAATCTATATGTGGTTCTGGGAAGATTGGTCGCTTCCGGCCGGCTCGCACGTGGCGGGTGTCGGATCGTCCCGTCTCGGTGCGTACGGCGCAGGTACCGTGCCACCGCGGCTGACGAGTCTTTCGGTCCTTGGCGACTTCGCGTTCCCCTAACCATATGTGGATCCCGGGTCCGTGACATATACGCATTTCATTTTTCATTTCATACGGTCGATGGAGGCAGTACTGACAGTTTAACACAAACAGTTCTATATATATGGATACAAAAGCAACAGAATTACACATATATGAAGCAATGTACAGAATTCATCTCAGTTCATAAGAAACTAGCTGAAATCTTGGTTCATGCTGTAGAAGAATAAGAGAGGATGCAACACTGAGCTTGTATTAATCATCAATGGTGAGTACACATATACAGGGGCAGCAGCCGATCGCATGTAATCTGATCATAATTTTTTGCAAAATAGCCTACTGTCTTCATAATTTTTATGCTTATCAAATTATGACATATAATCTGATCATATATTGGGCTAGTTTCATCAGAAAGAAAGGGGCACTGATATGCTGAAGCTCATAGATGGTATTATTGCCCACACAAGAACCTGCACATGAAAAGAACTAATTGCCTGACATGAATATATCATATACTTCATTTCTGATTACAGTTGTGCAAATGTTTGGAACAAAGGGGTCATACTTTTTGAACAGGCAATGTAGCTAATATGTCGATGAATAAGTTTGTTCTGATGTATCTGTTTGCAATCTTTTTAGTATTTGTGACAAGCTTGCTCTTGCCAAGCACTTTGGAAAATGGATCAACACACGCAGTGCAGAATCCTGCGGCAATATGAACTATGAAGAACACGTCAACAAGAGACTAGAGACAAGTGAGGACGATGGCCAAATGGCGGTCCATTTTCATGCACAACTAGGGGTATGTGCTGTCAACGATTGGCAAGAAGAAGAGGATCAATGCAGTGAGAAGCCACGCAGGAGACGATCGAGGAAGATCTACTAGCTAGATTTAGGAGAGAGAGAGAGAGGGCCGGCTAGGGAGGGGAGGTGGGGGAACCTTTTGGAGGGCAGAATTACTACCAGAGGCGCGTACGGTGGCGGCGGACGTGCAGGCGACCGGCGAGCTCGCTGCTAGCCAGACGAGAATTAGGACTGGCCAGGAGCGAGCTCGCTGATGGTTTTTATATGTTAGGTTACCAGTGACGGGCACATATAACGGCCCGCCACTGAAAAAGCACGTACCAGTGACGATCGGAACAGGCGCCCGCCACTGCTATCTCGGCCCGGAGGCGGCGGTAGCTAAGTTTGGCGGGAAAGATTATCGGTGACAGGCTACCTGGCACGCACGTCACTGGAATATACCATTTCAGTGACGAGTGCATATGTGCGCCCGCCACTGATAGTTGCTTCATTACCAGTGATGAGTTTTATTTCATGCCCGTCACTGGTAAGTAGTTACCAGTGACGTTTGATAATTGGAGCCCGCCACTGGTAATTTTTTGGTTTACCAGTGACGTGTTTTTTTTATGCTCGTCACTGAGAATGTGGCGTCTACAGCAGTTTCCGCAGTAGTGTCATGAGGGCTCCCGTCTTTGATGAATTTCCGTATACAAGTGGTGCCAAGGTTTTTTGGCCGAAAACTCTCATTTCCACCAGGGTGCTCCCAATGCTTCCTTTCAAAGCTAGCTAGTCCTAGTGTGGCCGTGACGCCCTCCATGCGTGGAGCACCAACGCCCCCAACCTTGACAGCCGCAGCTCGTGCCTCCTCTTCTTCTTGGACTAGTGGACACGCGTCGACAACAACCGCAACCCCCCAGTCATCACCTCCGACAAACACGCCTCCAAGTTGCTGCCTTCTATCTCTGAGGGTAACTATGCCCCCTTCCTCCACATTTCCCCACCAGCTTGCTCTGTGATGTCAGGTGCACAGTTGTGTCGAGAACCAAGAGCATCCCTGTGAGAGTCTAGTTTCAACTACTAGACCCCCCTGTGTACATCCTCGTCAGTCCAGGATCATGCTGACGGTACACAGGCGAAATAAATAACATTGCATGCATTCAAAGTTTAAAAGCTTAACTTGAGTACGATATGCCACATGGCTTATATAGTTCCATGTCTTAATGATATTATTACATCAGAGGAAACAACGGAAAATAAAAGTGAAGTGGCTCCATCCGTGCCACATGCAATTGACGGAAGCCACGCGATCTATTCTTCGGGATCATCATAATAGCAGTCTTCATCAGCTCCTTCTTCAGCGTACTCCTCTGCACACCACCACAACAAAACATGCACGATGAGTACTTCGCGTACTCAGCAAGCCACCTGGCGACAAATGGTCCTACCATACTATATGCAAGGCTTCAAAGGAAGGCTTTATGCTTAGTTGCGTAAAGCAAACTTTTAGTTGAAATATTAGGGTAGATTCAAAGGCATTATTTTGATGTAAAACAATTTTATTATCAGGGGTATTTTCCAACGTGTGGTCCTCGACCAACACATTCGAGCACGGAACTCCTGCCTTAGCTCGACCATAGGTTCCATCAGCAAAGGGGTAGAGGGAAGTAGCAAGGGGGAGAGGGACATGTCCTTTTCATCAAGAATGAGTCATGTGCTGTCCATAACCGTGGACACGACTAATCGATTAGTTTATTACTCTACAGAGTTTGTACACTTTACCCACATGACACGATCATCCCCTGATGCCAAGCTAATCGGGCTTGTACACATGGTCATCGGTGTGTCGGCAGGGTGACCGTGACGAGGTCTTTTAGCTAGATTCCCCTAAGATGTGACGTGCCCACCGGCTCTGGCTTGGAGTCGAGAGTACATCCCCGCCCTCTGATCCACCCATCTATGCCGAGAGTCCTCGTAGGTACGTCCACCCCTTCTGCGGTACGGCAACATCGGCACCAAAGGCTGACTAACCTACTTGACCAAGCCATTGCCCATATAGCATGTGGTTGTACTGTTGTCACAATTCTCCAACTTTAAGACTTCGGCCTTATTCGATGCAGACGACTAATGGCTTCTTCATCCCACGAAGAACGACCATTGTTCCTTCATCACATGATCCAGTTGTCGCCCGCACCTTTTAGATGGTAAGTTTACCCAGAGTAGAATAAGAAGAATAGAGAGAGGGAATCATCGGGCATCCGGCCCTAGCTCAGCGAGCTCATCAAGTTTCAATAAGGATCATCGATCCGATATTCATTCCTCCGTAGAGGCAAATCAGAACGACCTAAAGATGTATTTAAGCATGGCTAAGCATATCTCTACTCTATTAAAAATAAAACCTATTAATCTACTCAGGGTATCAAGTAAAAAGGGCGACAAGCGTAAAGGATAAAAGTGTGTCAATCGACACGCTAGCTACTGGATTAAAATAGCATGCATGTTTGCAAATGACAAAATATTAATGACTTCAAAAATATAGGATCAAATATGATCAAGAAAAAGGGGCATGCATTCGTGGTAGTACTCTCCTTCAGCTGCTTCGGTCACCGGGTCGGTCTCTTCACTCCCTATCGTCCCAACGCAACGAGCAAAGCAAATAAATACCGACTTTCAATAAAACATTTCAGAAAGCAACACGAGACAGAAGCACGACGAAGGTAAGATACGGGTGGAATGGAACGATGGCGCGATAGCGTCATCGCGATGAAGATAGAAGCTAGGTCTTCTAAGATTGGCCATAACCATGTACAACATAATATATATATATATAAATATATACCCTATCAGATACTTTATGCAAACATACACAACATACACCCTAACATGCTATTTATCATGACAAAAGGTATAACCAATTCACCATTAACCACAAATAAATATTTAGGTGAATCTTAAATATTTATAATGGTTAACAATAATAAGAATAAATTATAATATCTAACCACAATTACACATGCATTTCTATTATTTAAAAACTAGAAATTAATCATAAAGTTATTCCCTACCATTAACATGAGCTAACTAAGCATGGAACATCTTGGAATATGTTAACTGTACTGGAATAGTACCATAAATGATTTAATATTAATTTTTAATTTGAACATTATTTAATTAAAGCATTTTCTAACATTTCTAGTGTAACGATTATCTAGAAAATAACAATTAACATTTATAAATCACATAATTGGGTTAACATGATTTAGTAGCAATTTCAGAGACATTTCATGTTTGGAAAAGTTCTGGAAATGTATTTTAAATAATTAAAACCATTATTCTAAGCATGAAATCTACCCTAAAATCATTGTAAAACATTATTTAATTACCCAAAAAGGGCTCTCATGACTTAACATCATCCCTAGAATATAACATGATTTATTGGGTACTGGACATGAATTTTTAAAGGCCAAAACAGATTTATAAAGGCATTAATGACAATTCAGCATTTTAAATATACATTTTAAATCAACCTAGAGCACATCCTGATTTTTATAGCTCAAACCATTGCAGAAAAAATGTTTTGGTTCACGTGGTAAATTATTTTTATGGTTATCTGATCCTAGGCAAAAATTGGATATAAATAACAGAGAGCATTTCTATTTTTCATAATTATAATAAAGCTTATTTTAAGTCTAGGAAATTTCAGGCAAGTCTAAAAATTATGAAAATTTATTAGCATACTAATAATCTACAGAAAAATAATTACTTCAAAATAATCAACCAGCACAAAGTTATCCCCAAATTTAGTCAAATTTCATGTAATTTCAAATATAATTCAAAATCTAGCAGTCGGATTAAAAATCCGATCGCACCATTTGACTCATGGGGTTCTAAAGATTCTATTTTACTCCTAAGATCAAAGATCGGACCTAAATTGGATGGACTCCAAAAATTGGACAGAAGGATGTGTAAAAGGTACTGTATAGGGTTTACTGTTCATGTGTGTACTGTAGTATGCACTGTAGCAGAGAGATTTGGGGATGAAATCAACTCGTGGTTGCATAAGGGTGGATGGATATGTGCGAAATTGGTTGGGAGGTTTTGATCTAGGGTTGAGGGGAGTCTACCTCGGAGAGGGATTGGAGAGAGACTCACCATGGGTGGAGAAACGGAGGAGAGAAGGAGATCGCCGGAGTTGAGGAAGAACTCGTGGTACGGCCGGTGTAGAGGAAGAAGCTCGCATCCGCTTGCGGTAGGAGATGCGTGTCGGCGTGGGGAAGCTCTAGCAGCAAGGCCTTGGGTGGGGGTGCGTCGTGGTCGCCGGAATTGCTCGCCGGAGTTCCACCGGAGTTGAGGAAGAAGATGTGGAGGAGGGAAATTTTGGGAGGGGAAGCAAAGGGCAAATCACATGGGAGAGAAGGTTTTTATAGGAGAAATTGGGGAGAGGAAAGGGCATTAGAGCACTGATTAGGCAATAAAACGGCAAAACGCCGAATTAAAACCGCGCTAATCACGGCCGGCGGCCGCGGCGCTCGCGCACGCGTGCGTGCGTTGCAGCAACGCACGGCGTGGCTTGTGGCCAGGCCGAGCACGGCTGCCAGCCAATGAGCGCTGCTACAAGGCGGAGGAGTGGTCGTCGGCCTCGAGGAAGAGGCGGCAACCGGATCCGGGCTCCGGGGGGCTCGGGGAGGAGGCAGCGATCGGATCCAGGCTCGAGGAAGAGGCGGCGACCGGATCCAGGCTCGAGGAGGAGGCGGCGGCCACAGCGCGGTGCGAAAAAAAGCTAGGGTTCGAACGTGGCGAAAATGACTAGGTCCCGCATTTATACATAGAAGAAGTCATCACGGACGGGCCAAAATTATGCCTGCCAGTGATAGTTTGGTCATCTTTGACGAGTCAGTTTTCTACCCATCCATGATGACACTGCAAGTCATCACTACCGGGTAGTTTTCCTACCTGTCTGTGATAAATTATGTTATCAGTGACAGGCGAAAAATCTACCCGTCACTGAAAGTCATCACTGACGGGTAGTTTTCCTACCCGTCAGTAAAACTACCCGTCAGTGATGAAATCTTTGATAATAGCCTTCACTGACGGGCACGGTTTACCGGTCAATGATACCGATCCTGGATGACGTTGTTTGTAGTAGTGGAAGAGGAACAAATGTTTGTGGTTCCTATGTAAATATCAAAAAGTGAATCTAAGATTTGTAAATATAGCTATAAGTATTTTCGTATTTTTAAAATTTTACACATGCATGACATTAATATATATTGAAATCATCAAAAGAAGGATATCCCGCTCCGTGGTGCGCATTGGAATAATCTCATCTTACCGGAGCACGAAAATTGTGTAGTGATTTGATGCTTTCAAATGATTGTGAATGAATGCGACGTGCATTTCGGAATGAATGTGTACTTTGTGAACATGTCTCTTGTGAAATGAATGAATTCGCTGCTATTTTATTTTGTTTTGGCGGTACTAACATTTTATAAACTAGCCCAAAAATAGAAAAAGACAAGGTTCTAGACCTTATCACAGACTCTTCTAAGATGGTTCTAAAACAAAAACCGTCTGTGATAAGTCTTTTCATCACAGACGATTGGTACCAACACCGTCTGTGATAAAGGGATACCATAGATATATGGTTCTCTTTTGTAGAGCGTGTGTGACGAGTGTATATCCCATACGGTTCTTAACTCGCTTGCAATATGTATTCATCACAAACTATTTTTGTTTAGAACCGTCGGCAATGACTCTTATCACAGATGGTTTAAAGACACGGGGTCCTCACAGATCCTTTTGAGCACACGGTTCAGGATACCACCTACAATGGGGTTCTTGAACCGTTTGCAATGTGATGTTGTATAGTACTGTATGGAACCTAACGAATGATTGAGTCTTCAACAGCGTATCTCTGAATGCCCACGCCTTACTCGATGCCATCAAGGGAGAAGCACAACTCTGGACATTGCCTTTACAGTCGAATCGAAGCAAACGATAAATGGTAGTAAGTAGTTGCTTAAGTCTTGTGGTAGCCTACGTATCGCGTGTATCCCTGCCAAATCATGTTAAAAACACAATTGTAAAGAGGACAATTTCGGTGGAGGATGGCAAGTATTATATCAAGGTTTACCTTCGAAACAAAGAGGATAATTTCCAGTGGAGCCTCTTTGCGGCCTATAGAGCGCCCAACCAGAGTTCAAGGAGAGCTTTATGGTGGACATTGTGCAAGAGTGTTAGTTGAACAACGTCGACTGTATTTCTCAATTTGATGCGGAAGTCAAAGGATCAATAGAATCTTTAAAAAAATATGTGTTGGTTGGCCTTCTATCAATGGAAAATGCGCAGCTTTTTTTTGTGTATTCTCGCACTACTACAGAATTCATTTAACGGGATGTCCCTGTACAGACGGTTTTTTGAAGCTGTCTGTACAAATAGTATCACAGACGGTTCCAAACGAAAACCGTCTAAGAAAATGAGTACAAACCGTTCCCAACAAGCGAAATGCTACAGTACAGACGTTGGAACCGTCTGTACAAATAGTACAGACGGGTCCAAACTGGAACCGTCTGTACAAATTAAATAGTACAGACGGTTCTAAGTTTGGAACTGTCTGTACAAATCTGTAAACAATACAGACGGTTCTAATTTGGAACCGTCTGTACAAATCGAACAGTACAGACGGTTCTAAGTTTAGAACAGTCTGTACAAATCTGTAAACAGTATAGACGGTTCTAAACTTGGAACCGTTTGTACAAATCGAACTGTACAGACGGTTCTAAACTTGGAACCGTCTGTACAAATCGAACAGTGGAACCGTTTGTACAAATAGATGAAGCAAGGCTAGTTGATCTCTGCTGCCGCGGCAGCAAAAACTGTAGATTTTCTTGCCACGGCAGGAAAGTGGCAGCGTTGGGGAGGGAGTTTGACAGCTCTGATTGTCAAACGGTTTTCACGGCTGTGAGCGGGAGCCCAAACTCTACATCTCTAGAAATTTTGAGCCACCATAACCGTTTGGTGAGACAGGCCGAAGGAGGACTAATAAAGATATCAACTAAAGCTTCAGCCAAGTCTCAAGTCCGGACCCCAGTCCGGCTCAGGGTCCGAATTGCTACTGGAAGATCCGGACCCCAGTCGGACAGTCCGGCTCAGGGTCTGAATTGCTACTGGAGAGTCCGGACCCTAGCCCGGACCTCATCCCGGAGGGTCCGAATTATATAGAGCGATCCAGATTTAAGAGTTCGAGTTAGTTTCGGCCACGGGGTTCTTTTCCACCTATAAATACCACCTAGGTCATTGTATTCCATGGGTTTTGTTTAGATAAAAGTTTGCCACTTACAACTTCGAATCCATCGATTGTGTTCAACAACCTGTTATAGAGACCGCTTTTGGAACCTCAATTTATCAAATATGCTTCATCCATATATGCAATTTTTAGATTGCTTCTTCGTATTTCTTCTTTGTTCTTTCGATTGCTTGAAGGGAATTGAACCTTGTGTTTAGGTTGACCGTGCTTCCCTGCATCGTCAACTATCTACAGAGTTGGTTTAGTGATTGCTGAGTTGCAACATAGTCACACGGTTGCAGTCAGATCATCAAGGTCGTCTCCACAAAATTGATCTCGTGTTCTCTTCAAAAGATTGGGACACCCACGTGCTTATCAGGAGGGCTACATACAACTATCTCAGATGTATATTTAACACAACCTCGTACGTGTTCAAACTCAAAATTTTTAGAATCCCACTATGGGTATGTATTTGACCTCAGTGCATCTTTCTCTCCACTCAGATCCAGATCCAAAATTTCTCCTTCACCTCTTCACCCTCCTCTTGTTGACAGAACTCGCAGCGTCACCACGAATGAGGTACCCACAATCCCACGATAGAAATCATCCTTAACTCAGCAGGTGGAATGTTTGGACAAGGTACCTCCGGACAAGGTGGCACGACGAGCTCGAGCAAAGCATGCCTAGGTTATTGGAACATTCTTCAGCGAGGTGCGCTAAGGCAACATGATGTTGTGCACTTGGGTGAGGCACATATGAGCAAAGCACATCCGGGAAAGCTAGCGAGATGTGCTTGGGTGAGGGGCGCCCAGACGAGCTAGGAAGGTGCACCTGGATGAGTTGCACGGGCGGGGGGGTGGTCTCTACCGAAGTGTGGCGAGTAGAGGAAGAGGGAATTCGAGCGCCGGGTCCTCACCAAGGAAACATAGGGCTAGCCGAAGATCCGTACTGGCAAGGAGCATCTAGATAGATTCCGGAGAACATATTAGGTAGAGGCGAGGAGGAAATAGCAAAACTACCCAATATGTTGGAATAAGATAGTGGGTAGAACCATAAACTGCCTAGGAGCAAGGATGTATATAAACATGAAAGTCGATTCGGCATATAAAAGGGTGGGGCGACTCCTCCCCTTGGGTAGAGATATATAAAATATTCCTAGGAGTTTTCATTTGTTTTTCCATCTATATCTCCCACATTTATATTTCACGAGAATTCTGGGGAAGCAGTAGTAATCCCGAAGACCGCTTAGCAGCTCGTTCCCTTCGTACCTCGGTCAGCTGAACCAGGATAACTAAAGTTTAGTGTATGAGAGCGACTTCATCGACGCCTATCCTCCCTTCCACCTTTCTCCTCCTCTCACCCTTCCCGTTGAAATCCACCTCAAGGCAGCCTCTCCTCTTCCCATCACTCTTCCCGTATGAACATGCTAGAGGCTAAACGGGACTTTCGCTTGGGTTTGAGGTAATGAAGGTTCTCACATGGCAAGATTTGTGCCATTTTACACTCGGATAATTATTGTAATTGAAACTTGGGAAGAAGTTCAACGCAGGGTTAGAAGAGACAGTTCTTTGTTCGGAGGCCTGCAAATGTGTCTTAGAGGGCAAATTTGGAGGTCAAAAAATATACAGGACTAAAGACTAGTATACTCTTTTAGATGCATCTCATTGATACGGTGATTTTGAGTGGTCGTGGAGCCAAAACGAACACCATATGCAAAAGTTACAACCATTTTAGTGAAACCCTACCTGATAGTGCGAAGTAGGGTTTTTCTAGATAATATTCTTATCCAGGGAGGTTGTCTCATGCCAACCACCTCGGGTAATTGATTATCTGAGACAGTTGCATATATAATCACCTCTGATATGTGCCCCATATCAACAACCGCTATTTGGAGGCGGAGATGGTAACCACCTCGGATGATCTATTTCAACCGTCTCGGATGAGTTTTTCTGTACTAGTGGTATCTATCGCTTAGCCACTGGGAAAGTATTTCAATATGTAGTTAATTTCCAATTGGTACTGGTGGCAGTGAAAATATTTCATAGTGGTAGTAGTATCGCTAGCAATGTTTAAATTTTTCCCAAGCTGGTGGGTCATGGTGTGGTGTAAACGGCATGAAGCACCGAGTCTTATGGCACTATGTAGAATAGAACATAAACTGTTGATTTGTTGCTCCTTGCAATCACCATGCACAAGCACAGTGCCCTAACTATAACTTGCTACGTAGGTGGCCAAATGTAGACAGAATGATATTCCACCAGCGCATTACCTGTCATTTCTGCAATCGATCGATTCAGAAAATTCTTGCGACCACCTCATATTGTCGATCATGCATGGTTTTACTAGTGTATGTTAACCCCCTATAAATATCGCAACTCCAGCACATAGAAAAATATCCAACATATAGTAGATCATTGAAGGCAAAGCAAGATATATACTCCAGATCGATTCTATCAGTAATACTTGGTCCAAGAGTAACAAGTCATTTACCCATATTCAGAAACCATTTGTTACAGATTTTTCATAAGCTCATTTCCTCGTTGAACTTCTCCTTCCACGCAGATTTACCAATATTTCTGAAGCATGAAGGCAGTTGCCGCAGCTCCTGTTCTTATCTGCATCCTTTTGATGATTACCAATATTACTGCTGCTCCCGCTAGGAAGTTGGCCGAAGATGATGGTCAGCAGACAGGCGAGACGACGCAGGCGACGACGGCGGTTAACGTCGATTGGATGCCCTCTTCTAGCAATGTTAAACATTGCCCACCGAGCAAGTTGCCCTGTTGCTGGAGAGGCACACCAAGCAATGTTAATCGTCTTGGTTGAATGGAAAATCGTACGAGAGCCGGTAGAACTGATGCATATATGATAAAAAGGTCGTCTACATTCCATAAATCAGGGTAATGAAAACTAATATAATTAGCCGCTGTAGAAGCAAAATATATGGATAATCAGCCGTTTCTCCTGATATGCAGCAAACACATGATGTATCATGTATATCTACAACGGTCGTTGTATATTGTGTACCTCTTCTGAAAATTAAGCATGTCCAATGAAAAAGAAATGCCAGAGATCCAAAAGTCATAATTAGTGCTGACCAGTGGCGGAGGCAGCAATTAGAGATTAGGGGACCAAAGTGAGTGATATGATGTAACAAAATTGATAACAGGGGCCAAATATGGTAATACTACTATTTTTTCTTGAAATTTAAAAGATTAATACTATGTATATATGCACTTAGTTGATCATTGAAGGGGGCCCTGGCTCCTGCTGGTCCCCCCTCCCTTCGCCACTGGTGCTGACCATAGACAACCACGTGTTTCTAGGGGTGTCACCCTTACCTTTCGTTCTTTATCACTTTCCGTGTCTCATTCCTCTCAGTCTTTTCGAATCATTCTCTCTAGGATCCTGTGCTCTCCCCTTTCTCCACTCGATTTCTTCGGTGTGATGGTCATTCCGACAACGTAGTATATATCGTGGCTGTCGAAAATCGCTCACGTGCAAAAACGACCGTAAATTACCTGCCTTCAAAGATATATAACTGTTTTTAACACTACTACGACATGGCTAATTCTAACTAGTTCATAAACGTCATCTCAGGTGGTTTACATGGTCAACAGGGATTAATGGTCTAGGATGTAGAGGTCTAATCCCAACCGGTTCCACAACCGTCTAGGATAATTATATATCCTAGACGGTTCGGCCAAACAACCACCTGAGATCTATCTCATATCTCAGACGATCAGCTCAAACAACTACCTGAGATTTATCTCATATCCCAGATGATTTTTGTCATATCCCAGGGATTTATTATTCTAATCCCAGATGGTTGTTTTTTTAAATTGGCCGAGATATCAATTTGCAGTATCAGAATTTTCCTAGTTTTTCGACTAGCCTCAGGAATTCTAGCTATGCCCTCTGAAAAATAGTAGAATAACAGAATCACTAGCAATTCTGACATACATCGAACATATCCAATTCTCGCATGCATCAACTAGCAGAATCACAATCTCACAAACATCAAAATTTTCATGGATATCACATCTCACATAATTGAACAAATTTGAAACCTAAGTAATTTCACATCTGTACATTTCATTGGATATTCCACATCTCACTGATTCAAACATACAATTACAAACATAAGTAACAAGGGGTTAAAAGTGCACTCAATTTCATTGCATAAGTAAACATATAGTCATAGAATTGCGAAGAATTAGTCTTCTAGTGGAACTCGCTATCTTTGCTAAAGACATCAGATAGTATGAACAAGGCCAGATCCTCTCAGATATGTTGTATGCCTACATTAGACAAGGACTTTATTCCAATTTTGAACCCATCCTATCATGAAGATTAAATACACTAATAATTGTTAATTCAAAATTTTGGATTCATCATTGATAGATTATCCAACCTTATGATGTAGGCTCTTCAACTTCATACAATATGAGTTTCATGTGGTGGCACATGTAGTAGCCAGAAAGACCGGTTGCAACTAGCTGCTGGTGGCACTACGAAAAAAATTGTTATTTATGTACACGACATTACTTGATATTTGATGAGATAAGAACTTATTTTAAATTAGACAATACCTTGTAGGCAAAACAGTGTCTGAGAGTGTTCTGGGCCACCTTGATTTCCGGATGCTGCCCATGCCCTACATGGTAGGAGCAAATTATGCTCCGCACAGATTTGCAAAATAAAGTAAAAAATAAAGAACACACAGACGACTGTTTACTAACTATCGAGTAAATCATTGATTACAGACTAGTCCCTCTTTCTATACCTTAAGGAATCAAGGTAATAGACCTTCTAGACCTTTTCAATCACGATCAAGATTCAGTGTCCTCTACAGAAAATGATCTCGCTTTTAATAACTTACCCCTAGTTGAAAGCCTAAATGAGTTGGAGTGCATCACTTACCCCTGGTTCCAAGAAAGACATATTACTTCTTGCTCCTTTAGCTGGGGCAATGCGTCCATGACATATTGCTCGATGATATCTCCATCTCGCGCTATGCTTTGCACAGAGACCATGTGTAGGTCTAGGTAACCTACTGGGAGGTTCTTTCTTCTTGATAACTGTATCATGTACCTACGTAGACATATATATGAAAATAAGGAGTTATATGAATGTATGAATGTGGGAAAATTATGAGAACGTAGACAAATATTGTAAACACTTACAATGTCCAGTATCTCATCAGGGAGGCGTCCAATTCCTGGAGGTTGAAGAGATTGAATAAGTTGCCGTAGTCTATTGTAAAGAATGACAGGTTATACTTGAAATGATCAGCTTTGAATTGCACTACTATACCATTTTCCCTTTGAATGCCTGGTGCATTAGATCTTTCCATGTAGTGAGCATGCAACCTCTGACAAATAGCACCAATAGACTAAGATCTTCATTGGATAACATTGGTTCTCCAAGCTTGAACCTATGAGAAAGGTCCATGAAAGGGATATCCCCATCTGTCTTCTTCGCTTTCCCCTTGGCCCCCTTTTTTTTAGTCTGCGTTGGAATACTTTTTGTAGTCCGCGTTGGTACCATAACACGGCTTGCTTGGTGGGGCTCAATAGCCAGTTGCTCTAGCACTGAAGGAGCTCGAACTGGAAGAGGTACCATAGCATGGCTTTCTTACTGGGGCTCACTAGCTGGATGCTCTGGTGCCGATTAGGTAGCTATCATTGGTGGTGAAGAAAATATGGTCACGGTCCCAGCTGGACACGACGGCTCAGATTGTCGTTGCTTGATCACAAAGTCTTTCTTAAGCCACTGGATGAATTTTCCAACGGCTTATCCAAGATTTTTTTATTTTGGCATCGGGATAAGTATGGGAAAGTGAGATGTTGTTGTACTGGCTATTGAAGATCATGTTCACGCTGACTTTTGCATATCCCAGCATTAACGGGACATTGTTGACCACATCTCCTTCCACTGGCGGATTCGCCATCTCATAAGCTACCTCCAGTGTGAAATCCATGTTCTTTAGCTTCACATACAGCCTGTAGGATATGGGATGCTGGATCTCATCGACAGGGTTTGTGGCACTAGTGCTGTCAACAACATCAAAGGATGCGCAGCTACTCCAACGACCACCGGGGCTGCCTAGGGTTCCTTCATCCATTTGCTACGCTTTGAGCTGTTCAAACATTCGTGACATCTCCAGTTTGACTAAGTCCGTTATAGCTTCCTTCATCTACTCAGCATCACGTTCAACTTTTGCACATTTTCTCTCCTTCGGAGACACTAGGTCGCTCGGGAAAGCTTTCTACCAAGGGATGTACAACCCATAGCCCACGTACGACCTGGATGCTTAGCATTGCCCAAAGCCTGGGAAAATATATCTTTCTCCCTATCGCTCAAAAAGGAGCTTTGGGAAGATTCTGAACTCAACAACTCCTGCAAGACGCTTGGATGTTAGATCTCTTACGATCATGTTACGTAATAATCAAAAAATTGAGGTAGTTATCTTACCATTCTATGGTACATCTCCTAGTCAGCCAGATTAAGGAAGGAGAACGCACCCTTACAATTAGGCTTTGCCCTAGCCCGAAGCCAATCTTGGCTCCTGGAGTTGTTGACACTGAAGAAAGGAGGTTCAAAACCCACCAGTTGTGCCTCCTCATCCTCCCTTTCCCACTGGCTCCTTTTGGCTGCGTACCCCGATGTGCCAAGTCAATGGTGGTGCCTGTTTTTTGCCGCAAGGGTCTTATTTGCTTCGCTCTTACGGCGGAAGTCGTCTGCCCTCTTCATCTCCACAAAGGTTTCCTAGTCCGCGGGATTAATGAACCCATACTTCTCAAAGGGCTCTCTATCCTTTTCAACATACTCTTTGACTAAGAAGATCTTGAAATTATTACACGATTTATCTGCCACTAGGCCTGCAGCTCTTCGCACATCAACTAGAAGATGGCCGGGGACTTCAAATGATAGCAAAATTTCATGCACCAATCCCTCGTGCTCCTCCTATGAGGTTAATCTGATGTTAACTCGTGCCCGCACTACTATGCCACAAATTGTTCTAAACTTCTCATTGTCTGTTTAGGTTGAATAGGGGCTCCAGAGTACTCATCAACCACAACGATGACAAATCTGTCATCCGACTTTTGCGACCACTTTCGACCCTTGCGTTTTGTTGTTGCGGAAGAGTCTAGCATGTCATATCAGCTAGCAGTGACCCACACGACGGGGATGAATTGTTGCCAGAAATATCTACCAATATCTCTACATTGTCAATTTTTCATGCTTTAGAAAGAACAAGTGAGAGACAATAAAACAATTTACAATAAAACATGTAATAGAGTATTTCTTTGGACTCTTGTATACATCTTATGCCTTAAGACTAGTTCAATAGAGTGCTTTGGCACAGAGAGACAAAAAAAAGACAACATGGAACTAGTCCTACACTAGCATTGTATATCTAACATGGTCAATGGACCTATGCTCTGCTTGGAAGGCAGTGAAATGGCCTATATGAAGAGGCCACAAGCAATCCATGAAGTATGGTCGACAACGACCATAGAGGTTTAATTTGTTATGCTGGGTACTTATTGAACACTGAGAATAACAGAGACCATGACAAAAGCAAAATCCTAAACAATACTGTATCTAATTTAGATGAAAATCATTACCCTAAATAGTTAACAACACACTACTAGAGGCATGAGATCAATTCAATAAGTTGGGCAGTTGTTGAGCAGTGAGCATAACAGAATCCACAACAAAGCAAGATCATAAACAATGCTAGATCTAATTGACCCTAACAGTAAATAGTACACTATAAGACAGATTGGATGCATCACATATCAATCACCAACAATACTAAACCGTGTAATAAGAACTGGGGAAAAAGAACAACATATCTCAAGAAGTAATTCGCAACAAAATTTCAACCAAATCTATCCTTCGCATGATTCAACACATGAAACAATGGACAAATATGTAACCAGTCGGTGGCAGCGGTGGCGGTGGCGGTGGAGTCGAGCTTGATGGCGGCGGTGGCAGCGACGCGGAGGTCGTCGAGAGGGCTCGGGGGTGCGCCGATCCTCCTTGTCAACTGGGCTTAGGGGCGGTCATTAGGGCACTACGTTGGCGGAAGGGCTTGGGGGCAGCGGTTAGGGCACTGCGCAGTGGTGGTAGGGCTTGGGGGTGGCGGCAGAAGGGCTCAAGGGCAGCGTGGCAGAAGGGCTCGAGGGTGTCCGGCGGTTAGGGCAGTACTGCTCGGGGGCTCGGGTTAATTGAGACGTTGAATGTGAGAGGTCGCATGAGGGTCGGGAGTATATGAAGTGGGGCATATAGAGAAAACAGGGCTGGGATACACCTTATCCTGACGGTTATAGGAGAAAACAGGCAGGGATACACCTTATCTAGGATATTTATCTTATCACAGATGGTTATAGGAGCGAATTGGCTGGGATACACCTTATCCCAGATGGTTTATATGGAAAACCATCTAGGATACACCTTATATCCCAGACAGTTTTTTATACAAAGTATAGGGATAACCATGTAGAGGAACTCTTGCATAGATACACAGCAATATCAGTAAGAGGATAACTAGTATATTCACTTGTTGATCTTGCACAAGCTTGATGCTTTCATGCTTTAGTCTGAAAATATCAGAAGAAAAAGGAGGTACAACAACATCAGTGAGAGGATAACTAGTATATTCACTTCTTGATCTTGTAGAAGCCTGAAATTTTCATGCTTAGGTTTAGAAACATCAAAAGAAAAGGGAGGTAACAACAATATCAATAAAAATAGCCAATGAAAGCATCAGTAAATTGGATGCTGATATAGAAATACAGAAATTAGGGAAGAATATGGTGGAGGCTGAGATTAGAAAGAACCTTTGCAAAAAAAAGTTCAATTAGGGAAGATTTCAAAGTGTTATCATCATAGATTTAACAGTTTTCACAAAAATGGCACAAGCATCACATATTTCATCAAGTTGATGATATAAGTGGCTTAAGTCATCATATATTGCAAAATAGCTCAATTCATCACTAATAAACTTATACATTTCATTCCTCATTTACTTGCTTATTTCCTTTAAATAGAAGCCCTTCATGATGATCATCATGTGCATTGCCAGCCTCATCAGGTAATTCTTTGTCGACCCTTATGCGGTCTTTGATTGGTGGCAAATTGTCAAATTGATTGTACTCTTCCTTGTCCATTCTGAACTCCGACTATTTTCCTTTTTCCTTGCATCACCACATGACGCCTTTTATTTGATAGGTCAGTAACATAAAAGATTTGGACAATCTGGTTGGCCAGCACGAACAGTTCCTCTTTGTATGCAAGGCGGTCGAGGTCAATAGTGGTGACACTGTACTTATCGATGTGAACATGTTGGAGATTGACCCAATGACACTAAAACAATGTAATCTTGAAATAACCATAATCGAGCTACCAAATGTCCTCTATGGACCATAGCACGAGCTTCTCTTCTCACCGGCATCGAATGCATCTACACAGACGACGCTGTTCTGGTTTGTGCTCTTCATGTCATGCTTTCTTGTATAAAATGTGTATCCATTTATGTCGTATCCTTGCCAGGTGACTGTGAATGTTCGTTGCTTTGCTAACCAGGTAAGCATATCAGTTGATGAACCCTAACGTAGTTGATGCTTGAACCACAGGTTGAACATTTTGTTGTGCTCTTTCGTGCTCCAAACATCCATCGCCTTTGGATAGTCTTGTCTTTGCTTGGCATTGTTCTCCTCGATATATGGGGACACCAAAGTCATGCGCTGTAGTATAGTGAAATGGGCATGTGCATCGCCAACCCAATCAGCACTGATAGCTATCCTTCCGATGGTCCCCATGCCTTGAAATCTTCCCTCGTGGGAAGATCTAGGAACACCTATCAACTCGGCTTTAGCCATGTCCTCCACAAAGAACTCAACAACTTCTTCGGCCACGTAACCTTCTATGATGTTGCCCTCCGGTCAATATCGATTCCTCACATAAGCCTTGAGAATTCTCATATACCGCTCGAACAGATACATGCTACGAAGGAAAAAGGGGCTGCACATCTTTATCTCGTGCATAATGTGAACAATAAGATGGACCATGACATCAAAGAACAACAATGGAAAATACATCTCAAGCTAACAAAGAGTGATCACCACATTCTCTTGCAGTTGATCCATGTCCTTTCTGTGAGATCTTGTTAAAGAATGAACATAACCTCATAATTGTTTCTCGGACCTTGATCGGCAGAATATTCTAGATTGCAACTGGCAACATTTGTGTCATCAAAATATGACAATCGTGAGACTTCATGCCAATTAATTTCAAGTCCTCCATCGAAACAAGTTTTTTATGTTCGTGTAGCCGGATGGAACTTTGACACCATGCAAAAACTTGCACAGTTCAGTTCTCTCAGCCTTTGATAGAGTGTAACAGGGTAGGGGGAGGTAAGTTCACCATTTATCGGTTACTACTGGTGCTAACTTAGGTCTAATGCCCATATCGATCAACTCCAATCATGCTTTGACTCCATCCTTTGTTTTCTCCTTAATGTTATGTAATAGACCGATCACACTATCACACACATTTTTCTCAACATGCATGACATCGATGCAGTGACAAACTTCTAGATCCTTCCAATAAGGTAAGTTCTAGGATATGGATCTCTTCTTCTAGGTGGGCGCTTTCTCACGGGTCGTTATTTTACATCCCTTTCCAAGCATAACATTGATGTCCTTAGCAATATCATACACTTCTTTCCCACGGTAAGGCCTTGGTCTTGGACTATGCTCAGTATTTCCATCGAATTGCTTCTTCAATTTGCGATATGGGTGATCTCTTCGCAGGAACCTATGGGGCTGCATGTACATGATCTTGCATGAGCTCTTCAGGTACACGCTCGTGGTATCATCTATGAAAGTAACACCTGCATTGCCTCCTTTCGTAGTTTGGCCCGAAGTATTACTAAAAGCGAGATAGTCATGGATAGTGTGAAACAACAAGGATCGTACAGTGAAGTATTCCTTTTTAAACGCATCTCATATCTGTACCACTGGATTCCACAGTGTCTGCAGATCATCATACAATAGTGCAAAGTACACATCGATGTCATTACCAGGTCGCGTTGGCCCTTGAATAAGTATCGACATCATAATATACTTCCGTTTCATGCACAACCAATGAGGGAGATTGAAAATACAGAGAAGCACTGATGCGGACATCACCTACACCAAGGGTGACTCAAGCTCACCAAGTCCACCATCACCAAGTCCACCTCCAAAACCGAGTGGTCCAATGACAAGAGCTCGAGCTAAGGCTACACAACATGAGGTGACTCTATTCCTTGATACATCTCCAAGACCTAAGTTTGAATGGTATGCTATCTGATGCTTCGACTCTGTGCTTGCTCAGGTATGAAGGATCAACAAAGTGGATGAGCGGAGCCAAGTGGAAGAAGAATCTAGGCTGCCTGGAATGCATGTCCGGATGTGACAGACCCCAGAACTAGATATGATTAGGGGAATGGATAATCGCCAAGGACCGAGCAACCAGTCAGTTTGCTGGCACGGTACCTACGCCGTGAACACTAAACAGAGTGGTCCGACACCTGACCAACGCACCATACGCTTACCAAACGTCGTATGCCTTCACCGTTGGTCAAGCCGGCCGGAAGCGATGAAACTTCCCAAAACCACATAAAGTTCCATGATCCTGTGAAGGAAGAGAGTCGTTCCTAATTCCACTATGCAAAGCAAGTTCGGAGGAGCCCGGAGTTTCTACCCACACCCTAACCTAGCTCAGAAGC
>JAGXJF010003221.1:0-14727 GCA_019208055.1 Stipa capillata | reverse complement strand
GGAGCTCCGGCGAAGGGCGCTGCCGGCCCCAAGGGAGAGAGAGTGCGAGAGAGAGAGAGGATGTGTGAGGGAGAGGAGGGCGACGTGGCGGCTCGGGATTGGTTGCCCGAGCCTCGTCAGCACCGAATGGACCCCGCGTGTCAGCTGCTCTGCGATTAGGGTGAGGGTAGGGTTTCGGGTGTACCTAGCGGTTGTCTCTAAAAGATTTTCTTTACAGAAAAAGAATTAATCCCGAAATGGAAATTTAGGGTTTGGTTCAGATTTTCCGATAGACTTCTAAACGCCGTAACTTTTAAACCGTAGATCCAAATTTAGTGAATTTTATATCGTTGGAAACCTTAGGAAATTCTCTACAATCTAGTTTGGATGAAAACCCAAAGTTTGGAATTATAAATCCTGATTCACTTAGTTGAAACCCTTTCCTTCCGTTTCGCACCATATTTTCGATAGCTCATATCTTAATACTCGTAACTCCAAAAATTGTGATTCAAATTGCGTTAGATTCGTATCACTGAACACTTTCATAATATCACATTTCATTACATGACCCATTGCTGAGAATAGTAATTTCCTAACCTAAAATGAACTCAACCCTAACCGGACATGCATGCATGGTTAGAGTTATACTTTAGCTTCTATAAGTTTAATTTGAGCTATGCTCGCTGCCATAACCTTGTTAACACCAGTAGATCACTTTAGAAATATGCATCTAGCATCATTCATCATGCATACATGCTGGATCTCATTGCTTCTTTTCTCGTTTGTTTCCGGAATCGCCCGTTGCTCGAAATAGAGCTCGACGAAGGAGACCACCAGGCTCACAAATCAACGCAAGATCAGGAACCCTGCGACCAAGGCAAGCAGAGCTTGTTGCATCTTGTTATTATCGTTTCATGTGCTTACCTATTTATGCTTGTGGTAGGATTGTTTGCTTATATATGAAGGTCGGAATCCTTGAAACTAGCATGCTAGGTGAGATTGTGTGTCATGTTTAGCTCTGGCTGAAACCTAATCTTGTTGCCCTAACAACTTGAACTTGGTTAAGTGAGATGTGAGAGCCGAGGGTTTTGCACGATGAATACGGTTAGGTATGATTGGAAGTATTAGCATGAGCACCTGTGTTTAGAGGTGGATTTATTGAGATACCAACCTGAGATAACTTCATCGTGCATCTCCCTTTTTACCACGTGGACATCACCGGAATCGACGCTGGGGTATGGTGGAGATAAGTCTCAGAGTCTCTTGGAGCCTTGCAACCTCCAAGGGAAATGCACTCGCTATACTCAGTGTGGTCGTATTGCCGGTAATGATCCGAGAGATTGATGAATGGAAAATGTCTTTGCAAAGAATCCGTGAGACGTCACCGGAATCAACGCTGGGGTATGGTGGAGATAAGTCTCAGAGTCTCTTGGAGCTTTGCAACTTCCAAGGGAAATGCACTCGCTATACCCAGTGTGGTCGTATTGCCGGTAGCGATCCACGAGATTGATGAACATGTGATTAAATTGGGGCGTGGGCTGCCCCTGAATGATTTAGAAATGAGGCTATTCCCCTTGATTATGCTTATACCTTGTTAATTCGGAATGCATCATGTTTAATTGCTGCTATACTAGTATGTGTAGGACATTTAATCAAGCACGAATAAGTCTTGCGAGTACCTTCATACTCACCTAGGATATTCCTATATCATTGCAGGTGAGCCAGTGGTCGAGGAATACTTCGATGATGCCTAGCTACCTGGTTTTCTTGGTTGGCTATCGACTCATGGGATTTTGGGTGACTATTGGGCAGCGGTTGATGCACCGCTGTGGATTTTGGGTCTTTTATTCCGCTGTTGCTTGCATACTTCAACTTAACTATGTTTCTGGTTATTGCCGACTGATGTAATCATATAGTCCCATGTGGACAGTTAGGTGTATTATCGTATCGTAGTGGTTTGTGTGATGATATGCTTGCTGTCCAACATATGCCCCCACCTCCCGTCTTTCATGCGTGTATGTTGAATGGGGAGTGTGGACGGATGCATATGGAGGAACTTGTTATTTTATTTCGATTCAAGTGAAGTGCAAAGTGAATGTACGGTCCATTGCCAAAGTGAGTCATACGCGTTGTGGCGTATGTTTTTGGAATCGTGATCCCTCAATCAGGCCGTGGTGAGCCATATGCATTGTGTCGTATGCATATCGCACGGGGTGGGGGTGGGCCATAGTCCGTCGCAGGTAGCGGCTATGGTCACCGTCTTCATTAGTTGTGAATTCCTTGAATCGGTTTAAAATACCGGGTCCCTCACAGTCACAAAGATCTATTCAATGACGTTTAGGGCTATTCAGTGACAATTTCAGCTCGTCAGTGTAGATCTGATCTCTTGTACTGAAAGAGATCCCCACATTGAATATAGTAGAATTAATGTCTTGATTTGGAATATGTAAAATAGTGGTAGCTCTAGAAACCGGTTTACATGTTGCCTCTTCTAGGTTTTTGACTTTCACGCGTAAAGATGCTTGTTCCATGTTGTTGAGGTCTGCATCCGACTGTTAGCATGGCTGGTTACTCAAGTGAAGTGGGATCAGCCCCATCGCTGCTACCACCGAAGCTGCCGTGGCAGTGCCCTCTCTCACCACCATGGCCATCTTGGAGTCGTGCACCATGTCCGTCCCCTTCTCCATGCTGTCCTCCCCACCATTGCCATCAAGGGTCGCCACGGACGCTGCCATCGCTGTGGCCCCTATAATTGCATCGTCAGCGTGAGCTGCACCAGTCACATGCATGGTTGTGTCTGCCGTGGTAACAATAGAGAGCCACAATAGGCTCGGTTGTAGTCTCTGCGGCTCCAAGCACACTCGTGGCAATGCCTTGGGCCTGCCCGGTAGTGTGCACTGCCACAGTGTCCGTGGGGCATGCAGCAGTGGCAACCACAGTAGCTACATCAGCATCCTCCATTGTAGGCATTGATGCCACAACAACTCCAATGCCTGCTGTGACAGCGTGTGCATCGACGTTCTCCTCCGAAGTGGCAACGACGGCGGTTGCCCCTGCCAGAGCATCCACGTTAGGGCCATCCCCCGCTACGGATGACATGCCCAGCAAGCCTTGCGCTAGCTCAACCTCCTATGTGGACACAGCTTGCTCCACAAGTGTAACCGCACTGAGTTTGCTGGCAATGTTCGACCCTGAATTGGTGTCCTTATTTTCAAGAGGAGTTGCACCATTCTTTTGACACTTAGAACCTCTATCGCCCATATTGGCATCACCATTGAAATTTTTCACATTGTGTTTGGGAATGAGATCCACATCCAACATTGCTACCTAAAGACGTAAAATGCTACGGTGGTGACTCCAGACCATGTTCACAACAATGGTCACACCCAAAATGGAACCGATGGCACACAAGCTAAGATAGTCTCGAATTTCATACAACATACCGTATATATCTATCCAGACTTTCTGGAGCTCAACCTTGGTCTCAACTTTCATCTCAAAAACCTCAGCTTGCCATGCCGCCCCGTGTGCCTTCATCCGAATCTCCCCAATTATCTGAACTCGAGTGAGCTCACCTCGGACGGGAATTGGGTGTCAAAAATTTCCCATGTGAACGGGACAGGTACCACTCTTTTCAACTACTCTCCCACCTGGCCATGGGTTAGCACCCCTCGGATCACTCTAAAAATGCATGTTTTGCTGTTATCCGTAGTTGCCTTCTCTGCATACAATGGCAGGATGAGGAAGAAACCCAGTCCATTCACACTGCATCTGCACAGGCTAGCCACTGGCTTTGGCATGCGAAGTAGCGAAAAATTCGGTGCCAAGTGGTCAAAGCACTCGCAAATGTCGTAGGGACCTTTGATCAGGCGGTTGGCAACCACTTGCCCTCACTCGTTGCATCGAAAGAATTTTTCCTGTGGTTTCGATGCTTGCCCTTTGCCTTTGCTCGAGGTTGCACCTGTTCCTTGGGCACAACTGGTGCGAGAGCCCTCCTCGCTTGCACCTTGGCCATAGCTAGAGCTACAATGGGGCCACGGGCCAGTGACGGCATGTGCGAATGCTAATCTGGCGTAGTCTGCGCTTCCGACACGCTCCCTTTGCCTGCGCAGTGCCGTGAGCAAGAGGCTGAGATGTGGCCGCTCGTCCCACTACCATCATCGTGGCCCCAACAAGCAGTGGTGCGTGGGGGCCATGGTTGGCCACGACCCTTTTGGTAGTGTAGGATCCACGTTTTGCGATTATTCATGTTGTGCCCATGGTTGGGCTCACCGCCGATCGCACCACCGCATCCCGCACTTGAACCGAGACCGGTACCTCTAGCTCCAGCGCTGATGTGGTTGCCACCACCTCCAACCATCGCCCTCCATACTGTGCACTGTGTCGGCGTAGGTTTTGCATGGTGAAAGAGCATCTAGCCCCTAAGTGAATTTTGGTGATTAATGATGAACGATTAAGAGATTAATGTGAATCTTGAGTGTGTAAGCAGGTTTTAGTCCCACACGTGAGGTCCAACCAACAACGGTAACCTCTCAAAAGATGAAAAGAAGAATGATGGGTTTCAAAGTGCATTAGACCTCATTTCTTAGGTTTTAGAGATATGATAAATCACATTGAGTATAGAAAATCCATACTATAAAGAGAGGTGTGCTTAAAGGGTTGGAGTAGTGTCTTTTTACTCAAAATGCTCAAAAAAATCTTGAGAAAAATCCCCAAGGTTTCCAAGCCTTCTCTACTCTATTTGACATCTAGAATGTCCAGATAATGGCCAGGATACTCCAGGTGTAGAGCAACTTCCTACTAAGGGATGCTCTGAATACTCTGAGTGAGCCTCCAGGCATCAACCATTTCTATAGGATCTCTCAGTCCGGGCTGCCTAGATTGTCTGGGTAAGCCACCGGGCATGCAACCATTTCTGAGGGATTTCTTTTTCTTGGTCACGGAGTGTCCATATGTATTATTGGATACTTCGTGCTGCCTGGACTATCTAGGTGAGCCTCCGGTCATGCAACAACTTTTTTGGGGAACCTTCTGTGTTGGTCTTGGAGTGTTTGGTTTATTCCTGGATACTCTGGGTAGCCGGACTATCTAGGCGAAGCCTTTGGGCTCGCAATCCATCCTTGGAGGTCTTTCCATCTGGGACTCAGAGTGTCTGGTTGTTTTCTAGAAACTTCAGAGATCCAGACTATCTGAGAATAACTCCAAGCGTGGGAGTTGTTTTGAGGGGTCTTCTATCTCGGATCATGGGGTGTCCAGATTTCTTCCCGGATACTCCAAATATTCGCCCTTCCTCCGGTCGTGCTGAACCATTTTTGAGGGGTTTCTGTTAGCCTTGTCGAAGTGTCCGGATTTTTCCTGGATACTCCGGGGAAATTCATCCAGAGCCTATGTTCTGATTGCCTGGCCATGCAATTAGAGTTGTTGGAGTACATCCCGGATACTCTGGATGGATGTCCGGATACTCCGGCCATATATTTTTCTGCGCAATGACTAGTTTTTTGTGAGTGGACTATTTATACCTCTACTCACTCTTCCATTCTCAGCTCTTTGCCAAATCATCTCCTGCTCTCAAGAAAGCTTCTCCACCTTCCTCAAGCCTCAAACATTTGATTGTTGTGAGGAATCTCAAGAGAGCGAGTGTTGGGATTAGTTCTTCATCGTGTTTGTTACTCTTGGAGATTTTGATCTCCTACACGTCTAAGAGTGCTTGAGAGCTCCCAAGCAAGTTATGTGAGCCTCAAGAAGTCTATGGAGGTTGGGATCCGCCTCCGAAAGGGATGGAGCATAGAGAAGTCGAGGAGACGTAAAGTGTGTTCTCAAGGGATAAAGGCTTGAGCGGAAGCCAGCTCTTGATCAAAGTGATTGAGCTCCCCAATGGAGATGTAGGATTTCCCAAGGATTCGAACTCTGGCAAGAAATCACTCGTGTCTCCTTGGTTATTTTTTCTCATCCTTTACTTGCTGCAAGCATTACTTCTGTTGTTATGTTATTATGCGTGTGTGTGACTAGTTTATAGTGGTGTTCATATAACTCTTGCATTAGATAACCTTTCATTCTTCATAGTTTCAAGATATGCTTTCAATTGATAAAATTTGTTAATCATCTATCACCCTTCCCCTCTAGGCTGACATCTCGATCGTTCACGTGGAGTAATGCATTTAGGGTTTCAAAATTTCTCTCACATGGAAATGAAAATACCAGTGAGGCTCGAGATTGGGGGTGGGCGGCTTCCATGGGCCTCAGCCCAACCTCAGTTGACGTTGCATTTACGTAGGCCCTCTGTGTTGCGACCCACGAGCTCGTGGTAGCCGAGCCCATTGGGAGTTGTTTCTTCAAAATTCGAACCCTCGACAAATGTGGATCATGTGTGACAACGGCTAAAACATCACCGAAGTGCATCGCCGGGTGGAGGCAGTGGATCACGCCACAGGGGGGATGCTGTCGGTGTAGATTTTACAACCCTAGTCTCCACTGAACATCGGCCATGCTTGCGATGATGGCTGATCATCCAACAGATCTCGTCAGTGTTGTCACCCGAGCAAGGAGTGTTTGTTGGAGAATCATCATTGCACTTCGAGACACCACCATCGCTAGTGTCAATCGCTCCTAAGCTCACCCTAGATATTGAATCTTGACCTGTCCCTTCTATAGGAGAGATAGTATATACCTACGTCGTTGTCATTGATCCAATTCCCACATCTATAACGTCACCCTTGGTCTACTACAAGCAATCTCCGGGATCTGGGAAACTAGCATCCATCCAAAATTGATTAATGAATTGCTCGGCCAATGCCCTTTGAGCGATCCAAGCCGTATTCCCTCATGACTCCAAAGGCTCGTCATTACCGTGAGACACCTCCAATAGGAACCAAGAACCCTAGGACGTTACGTCGATGTGCTGTGTGCTAGCCGACATGAGCTTGAGTCACTGGTGCCGAGTGGCCAGCCCGTTGGCGAGGTCATTTAGAGTCTCATTGTTGGTGCTCTAGGACCAACATGCTACCGCTAGCAGCTGCCACAAAGCGTGCAGGATGGGTGTCGCCTCGCCTGCAGACTCGTGGAGGACGATAGCCCAAATCTCGTGGCGGAGAGTTCAAGGATTGCCTAGATCCGGTGGTGGAGGAGCTCGCCTTGGTCACTGTCGCATAGAGGACTCTGTCAGGGGGTTGGGGGCAGAAGAGGAGGAGCTCCAGTGTCAAGGTCTCGTGAAGGAGTAGGCATCGTCAATTCATCTCTTGATGAACCCTCCCGATATTTCTCAAAAAGTAATATAGAGCCGTTGGTAATTTTTCTTTGGCTTCTTGACCTCCTTCAAGTAGTACTCGTGCAACTTGCAGGTATATTTTCCGAGGCCATTGAGCACCTCTAGCGATTTGACCCATGGCTCTCCTTCAACGTATTTTTCAGCCAATGGTGTGAAGGGGAACTCTTCTTCAATGTAAAGGGGTGGTTCCTTGAGCACCTTCACCTTTGACTTAGCATCTCACTTTTTTTAACAATCGGTTTCGAGGACTTGGCGTGAGACGAATGGACCCTTGTTGGAAGCTCGAGGGCCAAGGTGGTTTCTACCGGCACTGTAGCAATTGTGGTGTCCTCACTACATGCAATATTAGGCTCTGGAATCATGGGTAGGTCTACCTCCATGATTCAACATGGTCAATACATCATCCCTCTTGGGCCACTGGATGAAAGTCCTTTTAGCATGGCAAAGTCTCGTAATCTCATCATTTGGTGGAAACTTTAGCTTAATGGACTTGCATGTGTCACAGACACAATCCACGTTGACCTTCATTGGATGGACATGCCATCCCTATTGCAACCTCTAAAGGCTCATCATCAAGAAGCTGTACCAATAGCTTACACAACATCGTATCCTTGAAGGTAAAATGTGGTACAAGATAGAATAATTAGCTACATATGGCTTGCGACCGAATTGTAAGTGGACCTTGAGATTGAAATATATTTACCAGGATCTCATCGATAGGATGCGAGATGGTGTGATCAACTTCACCACTGAGGACAGAGGCTTAGCTACTCTTTCAGTTACCAGCAGGTCTGCTTTGCAAATGAAGGTTGCCTTGTGAGGCCATGGCTACCATATCCTCAAGGGCTCTTAAGTGAGCATCAACCCTCATTTCCACCATGGCAGTGATTTCTTCTGTATGAGCGACTCTTTCTCTTGCTTCGTGCTCGGCTTTGGCCATGCTCTTATTCCTATACCGATGCAAATCATTGGAGAATCCATCTCTCCAGGCAGCGTAAACACCAGTACCCTCGTGCGACCTGGATGATCGTTGGTGCCGATGGCCTGGGTAAGAATATTTTTCTCCCTTTGGAGTTAGCAAGGGGTGTAGAAAGGTTTTCCTGTAGTAGAAGAACAAGTTACTACATCTACTATTGAGGTGATGGATATACTGAGAGGTAGGTATTGTAAACAACATCTTACCAATCTAGAGTAGACCTCCCGGGTTGCCTCGCTCGCGAAGGACTGGGCATCTGAAGAAATCGCACCAGGATTCCTCCTCGCGTACAACCAATTTCGTGCGCGCCATGATTCTATGTTGAGAAATGGCGGTGCCTGGTCATTTAGACATGTCATCTCCTCCTCATCCATCCCTTTATGTAATTTGGACGCATAACGAGAACTACCTAGCGTATGATGGTGGGTGTTCTTTGCCACTAACATCTTCGCTGTTTCACTCTTTGCCCTAAATTCTTCTGTTTCCTTGGACGCCTTATATTTGGCCCACATCGTGTGATCCATCCAATTGTGGCCTTCGAATGGCTCCTCGTCCTTTGCGATAAAGTCACGACGGAGAATAAATTTGAACTCCTTCCAAGCTTTATTAGCCACTTTGAGGGCGGTGGCATTGGCGCAGGCCTTTAGTTCTCATGGGATGACGAAGTGAGTGTTGATATCATCGAGAAGAGCTAGACGAAGATCTTGCCCACCTTCTTCCATGATTCCAATGTCAACAGAACCCGTGTCCGTGCGACGATCCTGCACGTCATTCTCTATTTCGCTGTGTTTTGTTCCGACACGGTCGGTGCCCCTGACGAGCCTAACTCCGTTTTGTGGAAATGCCCCTTTGGCCTTTGATTAGGTCCTCCTGGAGGACGTTTGGATTTCTTCGTGGTTCCAGACGCATCGGAACTGCCGCCAGCAGCCTCCGGGGAAGCTGAGCAATCAAGACTGGACATCTTCTAAAAGAGCCATAACATTAAGAAGAATTAGATGACTCCCATTTTGAGTTGTGTGAAATGATATAAATGGGAAATAATGGAGCAGTAATACAATAATCAAGGTGTTATATATATGCACTTCGAATACTGTTGTACTGCTCCCTAAGTCAATAAATACTAATCAAATTGATAAGATTAGCTTGGAGGCAAAAAGATGAGAGATTGAGATTTGGTTGCTGACGATGGCTAGTAGACAAATACACCATGACCATGGAGTATCCTACTTATCTAGGAAGGAGTGTATCCTGGAGAGGGAATCTTACACGGAACAATCCTCCTATCTTTTTCTCTCTCCTTCATGAACTCCGCAAGACCGGCAGTTTACCGATCATCGACAGATGGCGCCGACCGTGGGGATTGCGTCTGATGATTCCAACAAACCATCATCAGCAGTTTTGCCATACGTAATGGCACGGGCTGGCTTCTCGGACGAGGGATTCTATGACAAGTTCACCTCTTTGACTGATCAGGAGCCAAGTTTGGACCAAGTCGACTTCGGCGATGTATTGCTCGACGATGAGTCTGACAACGGTGTAAATGCCTTCAACGAAGAATATGCCAAGGCTTACAGGATTGATTTCCAATCCCAAGACTAGCAGAGCGATCACACGAACGGTACGAGTCCCATGTCTGGACTATCACCTGCACGCTCCGACCACATAGATGGCCGACAAAACATGCCGAAAGCCTTTTCTGATGGCAGATCCATGATGGATCTAAAGTACACCTCCAGTGGGTAATACCTCCGAGAGGTACTCGCAATGGGAAACGGGTCACACGAGAACAGTGAAGATAATTCGCCTCTGGCCAGGAAGACTCCTCTGCCGAACCCAACGCCTTCTCAAGTAGGTAATACGGGTCCCCGGGAAAAGATCCCAATTCCAAAAGATGCTGATCTATTCAGATCGAGGGCTGCAAGTGCCTGTCTGACATCCGGGAACGTCTCAGGAAACACTTGTCGATCGATACACGACTCCTAAAGGCAAGATGTGGATGGACGACAAGGAGCATCGCATATTACAGGCACAAGAGCAGGCAGAACCGTCACACAAAGCGGCCAGCACTCACAGCACCACGAGAAGAGTTACTCGCTCGGCCGCTACTCGTAACAGAGCTGGCTATGAAAGAGGATCACCCCAGTGTGCTGATCGACCACGTCATCTCGTGTGCTCACCCGTCACGATAACAGATCTAGACAAGTACGCAGACAAACAACGGGACTCAAGAGCCCCACCATGATACCCCCCAGATCGTAACACTTCTCGGAACCACGGACAAGATCGGGGACGATCGCCGTTACCAAACGATAGATCTACACTGGGAGCTATCTACGGCTGCCAAGTCTTTTCCACAAATCTACAATGCGTCCGATGGCCATCTCGATTCAAACCAGGAGCGATCAAGAAGTACGATGGCACCACAGATCCCACCGAATTCCTATAGATCTACACAACTACTATCGTGGCTGTAGGCAAAAACGAGAAGGTTATGGCCAACTATACTCAAAGGACCGGTGAGAACTTGGCTTACCAATCTCCCCCCCTCCCCCGACTCGATCTACTCTTGGGAACAATTGTGTAGCCAATTCCAGGGTAATTTCCAGGAAACGTACGTGAGTCCCGGAAGGCCTGATGACCTCTTCTAGCTCTTCCAAGAGAAGGGGGAATCCTTGCGAGAGTACACCAAAAGATTCAGTAACATCCGCAATAGATAACGGATCACGAGGTGATCCAGGCCCTCAAACGGAGTTGCAAAAATCAGCGGTGTATCGAGGAGCTTATGATGGAAACCACGAGAACAGTCAAGGAACTGATAGAGTTCACCGACAAGGCAGCCAACGCGGAAGAAACTCTCCAGTTCACCAGAGAGAGGGACGAAGGCATTGAGTGGCCCCAACCGGGTTACCACGACAACTCCAAGAAAAGCAAGCGCAAGAAGAAATCCTCAAAGGAATGTCGCGATAAGAGGTAGAAATCTGGAGAGGTTATGGCCAACCTCCCCAACAAACACTCCGGCCCACCTAGGAACAAGGATAGGCCACAGGCAAGGGCATGGTCCTCAGGCAAGAACTGGTGTGACTTCCACCAGACCGATAAGCATGACCTATGCCAGTGCCGGATCTCTAAGAAGTATGTCCAAGTGGAGGCCGACAAGTTCAATGGAAATAGATTCTTGGTCGCAAACAAAGTCGAGAAACTAGTTTCGATAATGGTTCTAGTGACCAGGCTTCTTTCCAAAGCGAATAAAGAAGAATAGACCATATGTTCAGGGGCTCGACATCTTACAAGTCTAAACGAAAATACAATACAGTAGCTCGAGAAGTCCTCGCCACTATCCCACCAACTCGTCACACGATCAAGTGGTCAGAAATTAAGGTCGCATTCGACCAAACCGACTGCCTCGAGAACTTGGTCCAGCCAGGACTTATCCCCATCATGGTCGAACCAACAATCAACAACTGCAAGGTCTCTCGACTACTACTGGATGGAGGAAGCTCACTCAATGTCCTCTTCACCAACGCACTCGACTCAATGCAGATTCCTTGTTAATCTCTCCAACAGCTAACACAGGCCTTCTACAGCATCATGCCTGGATCAACCGCTATGCCGATTGGGCGGATCACTCTCCCAGTCACCAATGGCAAACCCAACAACTTTCGAACAGCAAAGATCCTGTTCGACGTAATTGACATTGAGATGGCCTACAACGCTATCCTCGGACGACCAACCCTCGCAACGTTCATGGCAGCTGCACACTATGCATACCAGTATGTGGCTATCCAGGAACAGGCCTCTATTGCGATAAGCTTAGTCTAGACCTTGCCAAAGGGCATCACCCCGACAAAGACTACAAGCACTCACAGCCGAGAACGTTTGACCTAGAACACGGTCACGACAAGACTTCTCGCAAGGGGACTGACCCCAACCAAATAGGTTAGCCGCCTAGGATGGTTGGCCCTTCGAGTCCTAGAACGTCGACAACCTCCAGCAGTTATATCTATATGTACTCTACCTGGTACATAGATGACATCCGAGTCATCCCTGACAACCGCAAGCATCATCCCACGACAAAGCCTCCCTCCTCCAGACAGCACCCGTCCATCGGGTTCGCCAAGATGAGCCTCACCATGTACCTTTACCTAGCACGAGCGCTTGGGCAAAGCTAACATGGAGTCAGCAAGGAGTCAGGGCACCTCAGGAAGATCAGCGGACTACGAGAAGATTGGATAATAGCTTAAGTGTATTTTCTTTCAAGGTGTTCACGAATGCTCAGTTAAATAAAGTTTTCTATTCTTAACTATCTATCAGAAAACATATTTTTATAAACATTTGGGGGCTAGATAGGTACAACGAGACTGAGAAGTTTCTGACAATTCATTTTATGAAATGCTTGAAAGTTTAGTACTCAAAAAGAGGAGGAGATCTGGGCTCTAGCCTCACGGGATGGAGAAAGATCCCTTAACATATCGACGAGTGACAGGAGGTCCCAAAACCTTCCACTTCACCTCGAAAGAAGGCCTGATCGACCAAGCTCCCCAACTAGCAGTAAAGTCTTCCGACTTGGACAGGGGAGGAGCCGGAGAGTGCGAAGTATAATAGGTTTGACAAAGCCGGAAAGCGCAAATTATGACAGGTTCGATAAAACCGATCAGTACTTAGTAAAACCAATAAGGCACCTGGACTACTTATCATGACTTGGGTCATCGTGACACTTAGACAGGTTATCAATCACAAAGGACACACGATCCTATGCCCCACCACTCGCGAAGAGAAGCAAGATCAAAACCACGGTCTCAAAACAGGCAGAGGAAGGTCCCTTACCGCGTCTACAAGTGACAGGAGGTCCTAGAACCTTCAACTTGACCTAGACCTAGGCCAACTAACCGAAGTCTCCAACTAGTGGAGAAGTCCCCAACTCAGACTTGTGGGAAGGGGCCAAAGGACGTTAAGTGTCCAGAGTTCTCGATAAACCCTCAAGTGCCAGGTTCTAATAAAATTTCTAACTCTAAGTTAAAGGAAAAAAATACACACAAGCCACAACACAAGTACTAAAAATTTGCCAAGTCTTTATTCACAAGTTTTTATATATTAAGCATTTTGGCGAAAACATCGGTGGCCTCGTGCATAGCCTCCACCAGCTTCTCGGCCTCTCTGGCCTTGGCTCCAGGCAAGTCGTCACAGAGAGCGCTGACATCCAACTCGGGATGCCAGGCCTTCATCAGAGCCAAGGTCATGGATAGAGAATCCCGAACTCCTTGTCGGAGTTGGGTGTTGATGTGGGTTTGCACAATGGGCTTCACACGGGAGATCGCCGCCATCAACTCGGTAGAGCACCAAGCATGGCTCTCCGCTGCTGGGATGACTACTCCAATATCTGTCAACGCTGCCTCGATTAGGCCCATGGCGTACTCAAGTTCTTCCTTCAAAGTACCCACCTTGGACTAGCTCTAAGACAACATTGACCAAACCTCATTAAGCTCCTTCGCCAACTAGACCTTGTCTTGGTCCAGCTGCACCTTAGTCTCCAGCTTGGACGCCCGGGGCTTCTCCACCTTCAACACAGCTTCGGATTCGTCCAGACGATTCTACAGCTCTTGAACCTCCACAATGGAGGAGCCAACCGGGACAGAGCTAGCTAAAAATGACAAGGTTAGTCTCCGACAAAAGCAAGACAATAAGATATCTTCTCTTATTTTCTTGTTACCTTAAATAGGGGACCAAGGCATGTCGACAAGTTGAGGCCACCCTCGACAAGTTTCACCAGCTTTACCAGCAACAGCAACTCGGGAGATTCTTTAGGTGACAAGACCAAAGGAGCCACTGCCTTTGGAGAAGGTGAAATAGGTACTTCAACCGGGCGAGGGTCAGACTTCGAAGTCGCGGGCTTCCCGACCACCTCCGGCGCTGCGTAAATCGGAGGAGTCTTCTCCGTCAAAGGATGGGATTGCTTTTCTGGGCTAGCAACCTTGGGTGAGGCAACGATCACCCTGCTAGACAAATGAACACGTAGTGAAAAATCACACAACCCCTACTCGGGAAGAAGTACTCATAGAAAAGTACTTACCACAGTCGCTTTAGCTGTAGAGGAACGTTGTGTTCCAGGAGGGCTAGTCCTCTCTTGAGGGAAGTTGTCTACGGAGGGAAGACCACTTCTCGGGGCTTCTCCAAAGCAGGCTCCTTCATGACAAGGGGAACTGACTCCTTCGGAGGATCCTTTCTTCTCCCTGCGCCAATGAAAATGTCAAAAAGGAGAGTCCACCGCTTGAAGACAAGAGGAATGGAATCCCCGACAAGATCAAAGGGTTACCTGGGAAGAAGGAAGAGAAGAAGGAAGAGGCGAAGGAGGAGTTGGAGCTTGGGGAACCGTCAAAGGAGTCTTCTCTGGCAGCTCCTTCTCGGATGCTTCCCCAACGCTAGACTCGGGGCTGAGACCGGTGTGTTTAGGACTTTGACTAGGTCGTCGTCCTCTACCCGGGCTTCGACCTGATAGGCCGAGTGGGTTCAA
>JAGXJF010003219.1:0-87347 GCA_019208055.1 Stipa capillata | reverse complement strand
AACCATCACGACCTCACTTCACGTATTGATGGGGGGCTTGATGATGGATAGTACGGTATCCCGCGGATTAGGGGTATCCGTGTATAGTTCCCCGAGACTTTAGGAAGGTACCACGTATCTACTAAGGATCCTCGGACGATCAGGTAACCCCTCTAGAGGAGGGAAGACTCCCCTTAAATTAGGAAGTCAATCCCGATGTTTAAGGAAGCCGGAGTCCTACTCGGGCATGAGTCCACGTCTAGTACGACCCCTGGAACCCCCTATATAAGGATCAGCAATCTCATAGGGGAGGGCAGGTCGAACCAGGTCCAGATAGTAGCAGCAGATCCAACTAGGTCAAGACATCTAGTCGCAGCACCAGGAGGCGAAGCCCTAGAAGACCCGCTGCCTCGAAGGAGTCGAGCCCGGTGGTTTAGAGTAGTTTAGTCTCCGATTAGGCCTAGGGTAGCCACTAACATCCCCCCCATTGTAAAGTGTGTTCTCCATCAATATATAGCAACAGGACGTAGGGTTATTATCCTGAGGGAGGCCCGAACCTGTATAAAAACAGCTGTCCCCTGCTGTCAGATCTCTTGGCACTTGGGCCCTAGAGGTCCCTACCCCCCAGTAATCATCATCTCACGAGTACCGTAAGATCGCCGGTTCACCGATCGTCGACAGTTTCAGTGGTTGGCCTTAAGCAGGAACACAATCACCTGAATACACCCGAGTGAAGGGCAGTAATGGCGTGCCTTCCGTGGGCCACAAGTCGGATGCCGAGCAACTCGGAGCTACCGGATTCTCCACCTGGACCTACCGAGAACGTGAATTTCGGAGGCTCCGGGACCCGAAATTTCCGGATTCAGTGGAATGACTCGGTGTACTGCTTCGTCACTCGGGAACCTATGCGCCATGGCTTGTTTCTCTGGTTCTGACGCAAATTTCGGAGGCATTCCTTCAGGGGACACTAGCTGGACTCGATCCACTCGGGAAGGCCAGGTGCTACTCGAAAATTCAGTCGGGATTTATGGTATGCCCCCACGCTGGGCTACCAGCCGGTCTCTGTCCATCAGGATGGATCGGGTGCCACCAGAGTTTACCCGCTATTAGCTTACCCGCCATGATATTCCTACCTTACAGGTGAATATTACTCGGCTTTTTACTGTCTTTTCCACAGGAGTTCTATCAGTCCTTTGCAATCTCCCTGCAAGCAGAAGTCACTCGGGAAGCTTGACCAGAAGTGAAGATCGATAGCAGTGAGATTGTGAAGGACTCGGGGGCTACTGATGATGACATGGCACCCAGGTATCATCAAGGAGGACGAATCCGGCCCTCTGGTCACAGGGCGGGCCGGGCCGACTACTCGGAGTCCGACTTCTACACGGGGGCGCCTCATCAACGTGGAGTACAAGATATGGACTAATATCCGCCCAGCATACCCGGAATCTGTTGTAACTAATTAGGAAACCAATCTGTTAACCGATCCGGACTCTTGTAACCCTATCCCGGTCGCCTATATAAGGCCTGGTAGGGGACCTCCGATCGGTAAGCTCTTTATTCATAGACAATCTCCATTGTTTCATAGCTCAAGCCACCTCGAGATCGATTCTCCAGGGCTTGCGGCACTCGGGATTCAAGCTATACTAGCCACCAAATACAGGACGTAGGGTATTACCTCTCCGCGAGGGCCTGAACCTGTCTAAATGCTGTCTCCCATGTGCACCCATCCGGATTTGCTGTGCTCACACTGCCCCATATTCAGTATTGCCGGAATAATACTCCGACAGGACCCGAAGCTGATCTCCTACCTAGGCTACCCAGTTGGCGGCATACAAGGCGCTAACCCACCTTCGCCATGAGATCATTGAGCTGGCCAACCATAGGGCTACCCGGTATTTTCCACAGTACCCTCTTCGAGTGGACGTCCGTTGGTACACCCCACCGACCCATGAAGATGACCCGGTGGTTGTGCATCTGGCACATTACGTGGAAGCTCAGGACTCCATGACTCACCGAGCCCTCGTTGAGCTGGGGCAAGTGCGTGAAGAGCTACAACGTGTACGTGGGCTGTTGAAGTTGGCCACCACCCGCCAGCAAAGGGCTGCCACCACCAGTGCTGTACCATCAGGGGTGGGACGGGCTGGTGCCACAACCCTAGACGGCGATAGGCGGAGCTATCGGATTGAGTCAAGGAAAGGATGTAGCAGAATTTACCTCGAACGATGATTTGTTCTTTTAAAGTGCTATCAATTTCAAAACTGCCTTAGAATCTACTATCCTTGTATTTAAATTAAAAACTTACTTTTCCGCACAATATGCAACCTAGAATGGAGCCGCGTCTTTGAATAAAATCTTGCATTGCAATATTGCTGTATTACTCTCCTGTGGGAAATTGCTTGCGAATACATTCAAAGTACTCACCTGGCTTGTTGATGTGGTCAGATGAAGAGGATTACCACTCCAACGATGACGATAGTGATTTCGAGGGATAGGGCGTTACCCCAGTCAGTTGCCTGTCGGGTTGGCATATTGATGGGCTTAACTATTTGTTTCTTGAGTTAATTGCACTGGGAATCCTTAAACTTGGGTGGTGGGTGCAGTTTAGTACAACATCTCCGAAAACGGGTAATCGGCCCCTTAAACTTGGTTTACGGGTGCAAATACGGTCCAATCCAGGCCACGTCGCCGTATTTCGCCACCGTGACGTGCTGATGTGGCCTGGGTTGGACCGTATTTGCACCCGCAAACCAAGTTTAAGAGAGGAAACGGGAAAATGGGCCAGATCCAAGAGAGAGGAAGAGAAAGGGTAGAATGGGCCAAAGCTTTTGGCTCAATGATCAAATTAATTTTTGATTTATTCAAAAACTGATTTAAAAAGGAAATTCAAAAATAAAACAAATGTAGTCCAATAATTATGAGAAAATTCACATAGGCAAAACTAAATATAAGGAATCCACTATAATAATTCCAGGGGTAAACTCTAAAAAATAATATTTGTTAATAAGAGCAACAACTGATAATTAGCAACACTACCTAAAAAATAAATAATTAAGTGAGAAACAAATAATTTTTTTGTTAAAAGCAGATGATGTCACGACATGTTATTTTTAGTTAAATATTTTATCTGGATATTTTCTAAGTTATTCAAAGATTTTCAATAAATTTGGTTATAATAAAGGAGATGTGAATTTTAGCTTTTATTCTTTTGGAGGGTAGAATGACTGTCAACACAACAAATGCTAGTTCTTTAGCTTCTTGACTTAGAGGTACAATAATTGTCAGCCATTTTATTGCAAGTTGGTCCTGCTTTTACAAACTGGAATCATAGTACAGATAGTTCATGGTACTGGGCTGCAACTGATGGTGCATATTGTTTGTTCCCAGGTCTACAACAGACATTCAATCAGTGTACGTATGCTTTCCAAAGAAAAGAAAATCAGTGTACCTTAAAATGCCCAGCTTTTCAGCTTTTTCTTATGCTAATTAATATTCTTCATTGCAAGTTGGAGATATATCACTTAGCAGGACGTGGTTATTTTTTTGCTTCGGTTCGAAGACTGGAAACGACCTGTTGGTAGGAGCGGTCCATGGCTGTTTGTGCATTGTTCAAATACTTGTGATCAGCAATATTAATTTGATCTATGATGAGTACTAATGTTAGTAAGGTTTAGGACTCCTGCTTGAAGATTAGGTGTCCAACCACGAGGTACCTACCCATTTGGGCATCGTCCAAATAATATTATTTTTGGTATATTTTGCCTATGATAAGTGGTGATAATATATAATAATTATTTGTCCCCCTAAGCTTGAATTGTGCATTATTCAGCTAGTGCTTCAGGTATATTTAGCCTACGGTAATTACTAATCATAGTAGTTATTAGGCTGCTTAAAGTACTAGAGGCCTGCCAATGAGCAAGAGAACCAAATAGTCTCTATGAAGATAGGGAGACAAAAAGAGATGAAAAGGGCCACCCCCTCCCCCAACAGACCAGAGGTGATACTGATTATTTCCTACATTTCATTTCATACACACCAAAGTAATGAAAATATGGAATGAAAACCCCTCCCTTTCTTCTTGTGGCTCCTATGCAAGCCTGTCATTCATTTGCCTAATGGTACTACTAATACCTCCATTCCACCCCCACCATTCCCAAGCATTATTCTCCAACTAGCCTCTCCTCCCACTATATAAGCTGCACCATTGCCCTCACTCTTGTTGCATACCAACACAAGCTAAGCCAGTGATCTTGCTAGCAGCTGTGGTAGTAGTACCAATAGCCATTACAAATCACCTTAGCTTTTCTTGAAGCGTCTCTTGAGAAGCCACTAAAACATGAGTTCATCATGGACGGCGAAGCAGAACAAGCTGTTCGAGCGCGCGCTGGCGACGTACGACAAGGACACGCCGGACCGCTGGCAGAACGTGGCGCGGGCGGTGGGTGGCAGCAAGTCGGCGGAGGAGGTGAAGAGGCACTATGAGGAGCTGCTCCAAGACCTGCAACACATTGAGTCAGCAGGACGCCGTCAGGGATCCCAGCATGATGGCGGCAGCAGCAGCAGCAAAATCTGAATCTCCTCAGTCATGGACTGTTCCATCCATGCATGCATCATCGCATAGTGACTACCCTCTACTGCATACTAATCATGTGGTGTGTGCAAAAGGGCATTGTTGCTTTCGGCTTTGGCTTTCTGGGTGCAGTTCACTTGCATTGGAAGCTTTTGCTTGTTTCGTGGTCATATTTCGTTTCATGCATGTTCCTCTCCTAATATGGTTCCTTGCCTATTCCCTTACGTATGCATGAACCTTTTTGTGCCTTTTTTACTGTAAAAGAATAAAAGCTAAAAATTCACATCTCCTTTATTATATTTACACCCGCAAACTAAGTTTAAGAGGCCGGCTACCCGTTTTCAGAGATGTTGTACTAAACTACACCTACCACCCAAGTTTAAGGATTCCCAGTGCAATTAACTCTTGTTTCTGTCTTTCGCTGCAGACTTTTATTCAGCCAATCGGCTATATTGTTCTATAAAGACCATAATGACTTGTTTGTGTAAAATACTCGGTATTGTATGATAATGCTATCAAGTTTCTTGTGTATACTGGCTACTGATCATGGGACCAGTACAGAAAACACAGAGGTTTATCTGGCCTTAAAACCGGGTACGTCACATGGAGGGCTTCTCCACGGTTGACCTCTTGCAAAATATCATGTAGACATGAACGCATTGGTGCATGGAATTGAATTTATGTTTTGCCTTCTTCTTTGGACACCTGACTTGTATACATTTGTCACGTGTAATTTTTTAATTATGGCATTGTTTTTTTCCACAACGTCTTTTCGTACAAAATATCATTAAACAGTGAACCCCTTCTCTCTTCATCCATCTACAACCCAAAACTCTAACCTCGTCGGCGACACCTCCAACGAGATCATATGTCGGCTTCACCTCCGCCTGCACTCGGCTCTAGCAGGTCATCAATTTACCGGTCAACCTCATCCTCTTTCCGTTGCTCTCACTTCTTCCTCCTCCCTTCGGTCGATCTTGACAGCGCAAGCTTCGATCAGACGGTCTATGGCTAAGACGCTACTAGCCTCAGTTACATCTTCGTACTGCGCTCGCCGTTCGCCGCCGTCTTTATCGAAAAATATATCATACTAGGGCTATACAGTTCACGCTTAATTCGATCTTCCTGACCCGAATATTTTCATCATGCTTTCTTGTGTCGAGCTATCGACCAACCGGCCAAATTAGATTCAGACGTGTGTGTACCTACTTTGGTACGGTAGCACTGCGTTCTGATGCCGTTAACGGTGTGATAGAGATCGATGATGCTGTGAGGATGCATCTTATGACCTCCTTTATATGTACGCCTGTAGCTCTCATCCCCTCACCTTTCTAAGGGCTTTGCATTTTGTGATGGACAAATCCCGGCGCCGTCTGGCATAACCCCGACGACGCCATCAAGAACCATGCCGACGCTACGTTCTGCCTCGTCCGGCATAACCCCGATGACACCGTCACGAACAACCCCGACGCTACACTCTGCCTCGTCCGGTATAACCCCGACGACGTCGTCAAGAACAACCCCGATGCTATGTTCTGCCTCGTTCGACACAACCCCGACGCCGTCAAGGATCACTTCGGCCCGACCAAAGATTCCTCCGAAGATGTCTAGGAATATTTCCATAAAGGTCCCCTAGAATCAGAGAAATGACCATAATGCCCTTGTAAATTCTCTCTCATATGAGGGCAAAATTGTAATCTTGCATTTCTCATTCTCAAACCCTATAAATACCCCCTAGGGGTAGAGGGGAGGGGGATCTCTCTGACTCTCTTATTTGGTAAGCTCTCCATTCCACGCTCCAATACAAACACTGATTTACGTCGACTACCGTCTCGTGCGTTCGCGCTCGCGCTCGTTCTCCCCAAGCACGCCCGGAGGTCGTCGTAATCACGACTGCCTCACGCATTGCTTCTCGCTCGTTCTCCCCAAGCACGCTCGGAGGTCGTCGTAACCGACCGGGGGTGCCACAAATTTACTGTCTAGACTTATATCTACGACAGTTGGCGCCATCTGTGGGGATACGGGTAAGAAGTCATGTCAACTACGATGATGTCGAGGAAAAACTCGAGAACGATGTCGGCAACCGGGACACAAGCGACCTCTCCACAGGCCCTCGGCGACACTAGGGGCTCGTCATCGACGTCGCCCTCGTCCACGCTCTCGGACTTGGCGTCCTTAGCGCCTGCCCTCAGCGACACCAGGGGCTCGTCATCGACGTCGTCCTCGTCCGCGCTCTCGGCCTTGGCGTCCTCAATGCCCGCCCTCGGCGACACCAGGGGCTCGTCATCGACGTCGCCCTCGTCCACGCACTCGGGCTTAGCGTCCTCCGCGTCCGCCCTCGGCGGCACCAGGGGCTAGTCGTTGACATCGCCATCATGCGCGCTCTCGGACTTGGCGTCTTCTGCGCCCATTCTTGATGATATCAGGGACTCGTCAACATCGCCCACGCCCCGTGCGCTCGGTCGCCTACAAGATTGCGGCTCGCTCGCTCACCTGCACACCCTTGGTTATACCACTCAGGCTCCTCATCAACATCGCCCGTGCGTGCGCTCGGACTTAAGTCTCCCATCCGCGCTACCCTTGGCGACATCGCACGAGCTCGACGTCATCAATAGCTGCACAGGTTCAGACTTGGTGGCCTCAACGGCTGTCCCCGGCAACATCGCTCGAGCCCGACATCAACATTGTCAGGGCATGGCTACACCGCCTGCGAGCGTGTGCTCGAACTTGTAGACGAGCTCGCTCGCCCTCGGTGACATCACGCGACCTCGTCGTCCTGGTGACCACCTGCCACTTCAGACTGTGCGTCCTTCGCTCCTATCGTCGTCGACACTACACGAGATCACCATCGACATCAGTCACACGCACGTCCGCATTGCCCGTGTCGCTCCGACCAAGCATGTCAGTAGTGGACATCTATATTAGCGTCACCACACTTCATCCATAAGTGTGGACAACTCTGTGTCAGCAAAGGGCTTAACACATCGACATGGCATCAAGCTCCCTGTGACGTCGAGCCACCTCCGTCCGGGATAGAGTGTCCCTTCCCTCCGAGGTCATGCGACGATAAGCTCCCCGCGATGTCGAGCTACCTCCATCCGGGATAGAGTGTCCCTTCCCTCTGGGGTCGTGCGACGGTAAGCTCCCCGCGATGTCGAGCCACCTCCATCCGGGATAAAGTGTCCCTTCCCTCTGGGGTCGTGCGATGGTAAGCTCCCCGCGATGTCGAGCCATCTCCGTCCGGGATAGAGTGTCCCTTCCCTCCGGGGTCGTGCGACGGTAAGCTCCCCGCGACGTCGAGCCACATCCGTCCGGGATAGAGTGTCCCTTCCCTCCGGGTCGTGCGACGAATAGCTCCCCGCGATGTCGAGCCACCTCCATCCGGGATAGAGTGTCCCTTCCCTCCGGGGTCATGCGACAATAAGCTCTCCGCGATGTCGAGCCACCTCCATCCGGGACAGAGTGTCCCCTCCCTCCGGGGTCGCGCGACGGTAAGCTCCCCGCGATGTCAAGTCATCTCCGTCTGGGATAGAGTGTCCCTTCCGTCCGAGGTCATGCGACGGTAATGTAATACCCACTTTACGATAAGTAGATATTTGCTCAGCATTCATGCATACATAACATTATCATCACCCACACCTTATTTAAACTTAGTTGTATATCAACTTTACTTTATAGAATATGTGTATATCTCATCCTCGGTGGAAAATTGTTGCAAACACCAATCAACGTATTTGAAATCATAGAATATGTTAATATCTCATCCTCGGTGGATAAGTTAATTAACACCGATCAATTTATTTGAAGTATCAAACTTCAATAATAACGTGATCAAGGGGTGGGGCCAGTGAACCCCGTCGACGAATCCCTCCACTAACCTTCCCCAACATCCACTTCCTAAGATTTCCCCAAAAATCACATGAGATTACAGCTCGATTAGGTTTTCCGAGGACAAACCCTAAAGTGCCGAGGAACTAGGGTTAGGAGAATGGACAAGTAAATGTGGATGAAAACTTGTCAAACTTTGGAAATAGGCTTAAATAGGAATATGTGAGCTCCATGCCAAATTTCAGAATTTTTGGGAAACCCTAAGACCTATCTCTAGTTCAAGTCGTCGAATTAGGTCAAACCCTAGATTTGAACTAGACCCCTATTCAAATCAACTCCAAAGTGGTTCAAGCTCTTACAGTAGCTCAAGAATAATGTTAGGAGGGTCTGGTAAAAATTTCAGAAATTTTGGAGAAAGATTGGTACATAAAATGACAAGAGGAATGAATCTGTGGTTAAAGAAAATGAAAAATGAAAAAGAAAAAGAAAAGGGGCGCAGGCCGAGGCCTAATGGGCCGCCTCGGCCGGCCCACTTCCCCCCCGCGCGCGCCCTCCCCCTCTGCTCCCCCTGACGGCCCGGCCCCGCCTGTCGGCGCCTCCCCCCCTCTGTTGCCGCGCCCGGGCCCGCGCGTCAGATCCTCCCCCTCCACGTCGCCGCCGGCCAGAGGCCGAGCTGGGCGGTGCTCCGCTCCCGACGCCCCCTGTCCGAGGCCGCCGCTGCCCTTTAAAGCCTCGTCCCGACAGCCTCTCCTCCCTTTCATCCCCTCCTCGCAAACCCTAGCCTCCGGTGCCCCAAATCCCTTTTCTTCTCCGGGTCCAGTAGCTACTCCGGCTAGCAATCGCCGCCGCTCCGGTGAGCTCCTCCCCTCCATTCCCTCGTTTCCGAGCTCCCCATTCCCTTCCTCACCTCCCCCTCCATTGTATTCCACAGATCTGCGCCAGGAACCCCGACTCCACCGCCATCTTCCTAGACTCCGGTCACATCTCCGGCGAGCTCTCCTTGCGTTTCCAGAGGTCCCCGAGCTCCATCTTCTTGCTCCCGGGCTTCTCTATCTCCTCCCTAACCTTCCGGACTACTTCTTGTTGCAGATCTGAGCCCGGAGCAGCATCCCCACCGCCACCCGAAGCTTCACGCCGCCGGTCACCGTCGCCGACCACCCTCCCGACCTCCTCCGTCCTCTCCGAGCACAGCAGCCTACTCGGGGTGAGCTCCTCGTGCCTCAGGCATTCCCTCCGAGTAGATCCGAGCCCCCTAGCGCATGGATGCCCAACTCCGGCGAGCCGCCGGTGTGCTCCACCATCTGGACCTCGCCTCCGGCCGGTCCCGAGAAGAGAGAGAGAGAGGGAAGCGGGGGTGGGACGCGTGGAGTGCTCGGGTTGGTCCCCCGACCACCCGAGCCACTGACAGAAGGGTCCCACGCCCTGCTGACGTGGATTAAGGGATGGAATTCCCTGGTTGCTTCTCGGGTGCACGTTAGAATTAGGGATTAGTCTGGGTAGGCCTCGGGTAGATCTAGCATTTAGGGTTTCGTTGATTTAGGGCAGATTTTGTTTAAAATTTCAAACACTCATAACTTTTAAACCACTCATCCAAATTTGACAAATTTTATATATTTGGAAAGCTTGTGAAATTCTCTACAATATGGCTGAATCAAAAATTAATTTTGAGCACATGCACACACTGATATCTAGGGTTGTTGTTTAGTCTCCGTCGAGGGTCGATAAACCCTAACTTCGCAACCCTAACCCCAATTTCGACAAGCCTTACAGTTTTGGAATCCTTATGGGATTTCCTAGGACTTGGAACAATTGGATTCCCCATAGGAACACATGCATGGCAGGACTTCGTAGAGTGCAAGTTACTAGTCCCCGTATCATCGTCGTTGTCAATAAACCCTAATTCGATGACAATAGCTTCGAATCAAGTGATTTCAATCATGTTAGTCAAGTATTACAGAGTACCTCTACTTTATAAAGAATTGAGTCCAATGCCACTCCAACATGAGTAGTTACTATTAAACCCTAGTTCGCAATCGAATGAGTCTAGACTTGCATGTAGGCTACGACAACTGCTTAATACTCACAAGTCCAATATGGGAGACCTCGTTAACTCAAAGCCCCCGACATCAGCACATTGTTTAAGCCACCCCCTATCATTTGCATTAACCCTCATGCATACATGTTGGTTGTTTCCATTAATCGCTCATTTCCGATGTTCAACTTCCTTGCACTAGAGCTCGAAGAAGGAGACCCCCAGGCTCACGACTCCACGCAGGATCAAGAACAGTTCTACGAAGGCAAGCAAAGCTTGTTGCATCTCTTATTTATCCAGTACTTGTTTTTGCTTCCCTATATGTGATGTGTGGATTGTTACTTAGAATGGTGGTCGAATCGGTTAAACTAGCATGACTAGGGTATGCGGTGAATTAGGTCTGGTCATGATTGAAGTTAAACCGATGTACTAATTACTTGAACATGTTAAGGTGAGATGTGAGAGTCGAAGGGAAAGTGTCAGATGGATAAAGTTGGTATCACTGGAGGAGCATGTTGCGACCGGGGGAAGAAGTGTCGCGATACCAACCCTGAGGTGACTCCATCATGATTACTCCCCTTGTCACGCGTGGACGTTAGCGACAGCGATGCTGGGGTGTAGTTGAGGTAAGACTAAGACCCTTGGGAGACTAGCTACCTCCAAGGGATAAGGCACTCTTTGCACTCAGGGTGATCGTCTGCCGGTAACGGTTCGAGAGATTAAATTGAGGTGTGGTCGTGATGGTACACTGTCAATGTGGAGATATTGAGATGAGAATTTTGCCCCACGTAACTAGGAGCTTATGTGAATATTGTCCCACGTAACTGGGGGATGGCAAGTGAGCCACTGAGTTTATATTTTGAGCACATGTGACTAGTGGTTACCATCACGCTCCCTGATTTGAGATATATGAAAATCTGGCTTGTTGGTGACCTCATGCTATTCCTCGTAATATTGATAGATTACTGCTATTGTCTAGACTTTGTTAATCGGACATGCATCATGTTTAATTTTGTTATACTAGCATGCTTAGGACATCTAATCAAGCACGAATAAGCCTTGCGAGTACCTTGTACTCACCTAGGATTTTCCTAGATCATTGCAGGTGAGCCAGAGGTCGAAGAGTTCTTCGATGATGTCTAGTGCATGATTTCTTTTCCTTGGTTGGCTATCGGCTCAGGGGTTTCTGTGGATTTTGGTCAGCAGTCATCGCACCGCTGTGGGTCTCATTACTGTTCTTCCGCTGTCGTTTAACTTCTCCGTACTCGGATATGTTTTCGGTTATGGCCGACTGATGTAAACTTAAAGTCCGATGTGGACAATTAGCTTAATATCGTAATGTAGAGTTTGTGCTGTGATATCCGAGTGGTTACTTGCGGTTGTCCATGTACCATGCGTGTATGTGATGAAGTATGTGGACAACTGTGCAGAGGTATTGTTGCGTGCCAGAGTTGCGTTTCGTGATGGCAGAGGTGAGTGAACCACTAGTCCTGTGTAGCTTTGGTTGAGTCGATCCAGGGGACTCGTCCTGTACTCGCTAAGCCTCCTACGACCGTCACGCCTCGCGCTGACGGCAGAGCAGAGCTGGATCCTCCCAGAGTCACACATCGTGGCTAGGTTAGGTTGAGGGGATGCGTATCCCGGGCTCTAGTCCTCCTATGACTGTCGCGGAGCGCAGGTTTATCACGCGGCCTTACCTCTTCACCGGTATTTGGAATCTATATGTGGTTTGGGAAAGATTGGTCGCTTCCGGCCGGCCCGCACGTGGCGGGTGTCGGATCGTTCCGCCTTGGTGCGTACGGCGCAGGTACCGTGCCACCGGACTAGCGGGTCCTTCGGTCTTTGGTGACTTCGCGTTTCCCTAATCATATGTGGATTCCGGGTCCGTGACAGGTAAGTTCCCCACGACGTCAAAATAGGCATATATATGTCAAAGTAAGGAAGAAATGTTCTTACACGCACCACCGAGCGCCGAGTGTTTGCCACCATCGAGTGTCATGTGTTTGTTGCCATCGAGTGACCAATTGTTTGTCGCCATCGAGCGCCAAGTGTTTGCCACCATCCAGTGTCATGTGTTTGTCGCCATCGAGTGACCAATTGTTTGTCGCCATCGAGCGCCAAGTGTTTGCCACCATCCAGTGTCATGTGTTTGTCGCCATCGAGTGACCAATTGTTTGTAGCCATCGAGCGCCAAGTGTTTGCTACCATCGAGTGTCATCTATTTGTCGCCATCGAGTACCAAGTGTACCACAAGTGTCTCAATGCCCTCCATGGGCACGGTCCATGTGTACCTTGTCACCTTCCATCCTGGCAAGGGGCTCCCCCAGAAACAAAGCCGAGCGCCCGACATCATTGTCTCGCTAGACACACGCTCCGCCCGGCGTCGACATACTCCGCCGAAGTCGACACGCTCTTTTGCGTCAACATGCTCCGTCCGACGTTGACACTCCGTCCGATGTCGACACGCTCCGCCCGGCATCGATGTGTTTCGTCCGACGTCGACATACTCCGCCAAAGTCGACACGCTCTTCAGCGTCGACATGCTACATCCGACGTTGACACTCCGCCCAGCGTCGACACACTCCGCCTGCCATCGACGTGTTCCGTCCGGCGACGACATACTCCGCCGAAGTCGACACGCTCTTCAGCGTCGACATGCTCCATCCGGCGTTGACACTCCGCCCGGCGTCGACACGCTCCGCCTGCCATCGACGTGTTCCGTCCAGCGGCGACATACTCCGCCGAAGTCAACATGCGCCTCAGCGTCGACATGCTCCTTCCGACGACGACACTCCGCCCGGCGTCGACGTGTTCCGTCCGGCGTCGACATACTCTACCGAAGTCGACATGCTCCTCAGCGTCGACATGCTCCGTCCGGCGTTGACACTCCGCCCGGCGTCGACATACTCCTCAACATTAACATGCTCCGCTCGGCGTCGATATGTTCCGTCTGGCGTCGACATACTCCGCCGAAGTCGGCATGCTCTTTAGCGTCGATGTGCTCCCTAGCATCGACATACACCGCCGAAGTCGACATGCTCCTCAGCGTCGACATGCTCCATCCGGCGTTGACACTCCGCCCGGCGTCGACATGCTCCGCCCGGCGTCGACGTGTTCCGTCCGGTATTGACATACTCCTCAGCATCAACATGCTCCGCCAAACGTCGACATGGCTTGCACAGAGTCGACAAGTCGTCCACGTCCGTTTGTGCATCGTGCGTTTTCGCCTGCACGTCGCCCGCACGTCGCTCGCGTTCATCCGCTTCCGCTCGAGCTCGCCAACACGTCGCCCCCGTTCGTCCGTGCGTCACTCGTATTCACCCAAAGTGGGCAGGAAAGGTTCGGCCCGGGAAAAGAAGAAAAAAGAGGAGAAGAAGAAAAGGAGAAAAATGAAAAGAAGAAAAAAAAGAAGAAAAAAAGGAATAGGAGGAGGGCTCGTCGTCGATCCAGCCTGCGCACCAACCCCTTGGGGTTAGTGTGCCGGCTCGGACGGGCGCTGTTCGACCGCCCCAACCGGCAAGGGGCTACTGTTCGAAGAGGTTCCCGCGCAACCCCCAATCGACGTTTTCCTCCGCGGTCAAGAACAATCCTGGCGCCGTCAGGACGACGGACGGGATTCGGCCAATCCCGGCACCCTCAGGACAACGGACGGGATTCGACGAATCCCAGTGACGTCAGGACAAGAACAATCCCAGCGCCGTCAGGACGACGGACAGGATTCGGCAAATCCGGTGCCCTCAGGACGACGGACGGGATTCGGCGAATCCCGGTGCTGTCAAGACAAGAACAATCCCGGCACCGTCAGGACGACAGACGGGATTCGGCCAATCCCGGAGCCCTCAGGACAACGGACGGGATTCGGCAAATCCCGGCGTCGTCTGGCATAACCCCGACGACGCCATCAAGAACCACCCCAACGCTACGTTCTGCCTCGTCCGGCATAACCCCGATGACGCCGTCACGAACAACCCCCGACGCTACACTCTGCCTCATTCGGTATAACCCCGACGACGCCGTCAAGAACAACCCCGATGCTATGTTCTGCCTCGTCGACACTGTTTGCAGCGTAATTTGGCTTGAAGGTTTATTCAGTGGGCCAAATTAAGTATTAGGTTTACTGGAAGTTGAGATGATGAAACTAACAGTGTGGATGCAGCGTTTACTATTACATGCAGGATTAATACAGCCGAGTGGCCTGGACGCTCGCGGTATACTTGATACCGAGTGCTCGCGGCGTTTCCGAGTGCCCCCGAGTGCTCACTGCATCCCGAGTAGTCGTCATATCCCAAAGTGCGAAGGTGCCCGTTTGAGGTGTCCCCGAGCGCCCACTACGCCATCAAGTCACGAGCGGTACCTCCGGGTATTCAACAGTGGCGGCCCCGAGCGACATCGACCCCGAGTACTGGTGATACCGAGTGGCCCAGCCCCGAGAAGGTCTCCAGCCCCGAGGGGTTTTTTCCCGAGTACTCGGCCGACTCCCGAGTGGTACAAAGTTCATCCCCGAGCAGTCCGAGTTCGTCCCCGAGCACTCGGCGGATCCCCGAGCAGTCCGAGTTCGTCCCCGAGCATTCGGCGGATTCCCGAGCGGTCCAAGTTCGTCCCCGAGCACCCGTGAAGGACCATCTTCAGCAAGTCTGAATTGCAGTACTACCCTTCAAGACTTACCCGACGCTAGAGACTTCAGCCTGAGGCGCAAGAAACGCGGCGAGGCAATCAAGGAGAGTCCTACAAGATTTGGAAGTTTATCCAGTTTGTTAAGGAAGGATATCCCGTGCGCCGAAACGAGTCCGGATGTCGGCGTCCGAAGCAGTTAAGATTTGGAAAGCTATCTTGGTTTGTATGGAAAGTTACGTGTATGGTAGAATCCAGATCCTTTAAATAAGGAAAGATTGTATATCCGTAATCAGTTAGGATTAGGAGTCCGAATCTCCTACGGGAAGACCAGCCGCCCTATAAATATGTAAAGGGTGACGGCCGATTAAATCATCCAACAATCGATCAAATCAATCTTTTACCTTTTATCTTTTATCTTAGTAGTAGATCTTTGCTGTTTTGCGCCGTAAAACAGTCGTTTCTTCTTCACGTAAGTAAGAAGATCTTTGTTGCTTTGCTCGGAAAGCAATCGCTTGTCATACGCGTAAGTACGATAGTTATCCTTTGTTGCTTTGCTCGAAAAGTATCCGTTTATCGCACACGTAAGTGCGGTTGGCGACTCCCATCACCTAGGTGTTTCACGGATCCAATTTCGTGCGAACACAATTGGCGACTCCGCTGGGGACCGAGAAGCGAAGATTACACGATGAATCCCGACTCCAAAGACGGAAGTATCGTCAACCCGGAGAACATCATCGCCGTCACGCTCGACGATCTATCTGAAGATGAACGGCGAGAGATTGAACGACAACTTGAAGAGGAGCAGGCGGAGCGACTCCGGCAAAAGTTGGCCGGCTACCAGAAGACGAGAAACGGCGTCATCAAAAAGGTAGTCGTGCCGAGTCTACCTCCTGCGCCCAAACCCGAGGTGAGTAAACCGACTAGTCCTGATGAAATCGCTAATCTAATTGACGTGTCGGTAGCCAGCAGGTATGGCACCGAGATGGATAAATCGGCGCAATTATTCGCTCGAGTAGTGAATAGCCGATTTGACGAGTTGAAAGAACAGCTCGCTAAAGATTTGCAGAATAGTCTGCCGGGTCAGGTTAGATCTACAGCCCTACAAGTCAATAATGATCATCGGAATAAGCAGCCGATGTACCCTGACCATGACAGAGTCGATCACCGGGTAGAAGTCGCCCCCGTGATCACGACTTCTGTCAATCCGACTTCGGTACCCCAGAGTTCTTCCAACAACGACCGAAGTCTAAGCCTTAGCACGAATATCCCACAACCATACTACCAAACAGTCGCGTACAGCACACCACCTATCCCACCGCTCGGTACCGGAGTCCCCCATGGGCCGGTTCCAGAAACATATTTTAACTCGCAGCAAGTCCAACCCGAGTTACCCCAGCCGACTTCGCGTACCCCGCTGTGCGATATGAGCTTTAAGGACCAACTCTCCGCAGTGCTCAGAGAACTCGGCGTAATACCTAAAGATGGCTCTCGGGGTTACCTAAAGCCATACCCCGAGTGCTATGACACAATGCCGTACCCCCGCGGGTTTAGAATTCCTGATTTTGTCAAATTCACAGGGGAAGACAATAGGTCGACTTTCGAGCATATAGGGCAATTCTTAGCACAGAGTAGTGAAGTCGGCACATCGGATATCTACAGAATAAAACTTTTTCCCTTGTCATTGTCGGGTACTGCCTTCACTTGGTTCACCTCGCTTGCCCCTAGGTCTATTACGTCCTGGGCAGATCTAGAACGGCAGTTCCACGATCACTTTTACGGTGGTGAGACCGAGCTCAGGCTCTCGGATCTGACGATGGTTAAACAAAAGTACAACGAGCCGGTCTGTGATTACATTAGAAGATTCAGAGAGGTTAAGAATAAGTGCTTTAGTTTAACTATAAACGAGAAAGATCTTGCCGACCTTGCTTTTTCAGGTTTGCTCGCCCATATTAAGGATAGATTAGAGGGCCAAGAATTCCTAACCATTAGCCAAGTCGCTCAGAGGGCTGTAGCACAAGAGAACCGCGCTAAGGACGTCAAAACATACAGCCGGTTCGGAGATGCTAAGGGCAAAGCCAAAGAAAAATCGGCAGTCAATGTCATAACGTATGAAAACAGCTCGGACAGCGAGGACGACGCTGACATATGCATTGCCGAGTGGGTTAGTACTCCCAAGTCAAAACCATTTGCTTGTCCAGCTCTTAAACCTACACCCACTCGGAAGGAGGAGATGCGGTACACTTTCGACATTAGTAAATGCGACAAAATCTTTGACATGCTCCTGCAGGGGAATACGATCCGAGTAAGGGAAGGGCACGTGTTCCCATCGGCGAACGAATTGGGCAAAAGAGCATATTGTAAGTGGCATAACTCTTTTTCTCATGCTACTAACGACTGCAATGTGTTTCGCCGACAGGTGCAATTGGCCATCAACGACGGACGATTGACGTTTGCTCAAAGCTCCAAGATGAAGCTCGACAGTGATCCTTTTCCAATCAACGTGATTGATTTGGAGAAGAAGAAAGTACTGATTCGGTCACATCAGGCCGAGTCCACAAAAGGAAAGAACGTCATTGTTGACGACAATGCTGCTCCAAAGATGATCAAGTCGAGTCCCTCTCCTACTCCAAAAGCAACCAACTCGAACTCCTCGCCGACTCCAAAAATGATCAAGCCAAAGAATCCAGAAGTCGGCGTCTGGAAGATTAATCGAGGGAAGAGTCAGCCCGCGAGGCCAAAGCCGACAGTGAAACAATTGCTGAACAAATACACAACCAACAATGTGTTCACTCGGCTTGGAGGAGCCAAGCGCCCCAGGTCTCCTCCCCGACAAGGTTTCGGTGGCTCCGAGTACTGGCAGGGGAGCCCATACGTGCAACCACCATACTTAGCAACCGGTCCGGCGTACTGGGGAGGCGCACACACTTTCTACCCACAGTGCCCTCCATGGGGTTTCAACCCTTGGGCGTCGCATCCGGCTGGACCACTCGGCATGTTTCAGCCGAACTGGATCCCGTCTGGATTCGGAGAGCGGCCCCACGGAAAGAGGACGCGGGTCGAGCCGGGAATCCGACCATGGAACCGACTCTCCACTCGGCGCAAGGCACCCGACGTACCAAGTCGACCGGCGACCCCAAGGAGTTCGCCGACTAGGCAAGTCTGGGTACCAGTCAAGCACGCCGAGTCCAAACCCGATGAGCACACCACGACCCGGCCCGAGTCGAACAAGATGAGCATCAGCCGAGCCTCAGAAGGAAGTCGACCACAACGGTCAGCCGTGTTAATTAGCTCGCAAATTAATTCGGCTCCACCAGCAGGGACTTGGCGTGTACGGTTCGGCACGGTACACGACTCGGACAAGCCAGAATCCAGCAATGCAGCAGGACCCGACGTCGAATCCACGCCAAGTCAGCAGGCGAAGAAGATCAAGTCGGTTGAACCAGGAACCAAACCAAAGCCGCAATGGTGCCCCACAGGACTCACGCACTCTCAGAAGCGGAGGGTCCAGCGGCTGCGAGCCCTCGAGCTCAGGGAGGAGCTCGTCGAGAAGAAGCGCGACGAATGGTTCAACCAAGCCTGACCAATGAAGCCCGCGAAGATGACCTGGAAGGAGAAACGCATCGCGAAAGAAGAAGACGAGGCTGCCAGCAAGGATGTCGGAGAAGTACCCGCCGACATGGACATCAATATGGTGTTCGAACTACCGATCGAGTTCCGCGCTCCTGAGTCGGAAGTCGCAGAGCTTCTGCTCGGGCCGAGTGCCGCCATATTCAAGAAGCCGGAGGAGCATGGGCAGCATCTGAAGCCTTTATTCATCAAAGGCCACATCGACGGAAGACCGATTGGCCGAATGCTCGTCGACGGCGGCGCTGGGGTCAACATCATGCCACTTTCGGTATTCTCCAAACTAGGCCGAAAGGAGTCCGAGTTGATGAAGACAAACATGGGACTCAGCGGGTTCTCGGGGGAGCTATCCGAAGCCAAGGGCATATTGTCGGTAGAACTTACAGTCGGAAGCAAAACCCTGCCGACTGCATTCTTCGTAGTCGACGTCAAAGGCCGATACAACCTGCTCTTGGGGCGAGACTGGATCCATGCCAATTGTTGCATCCCTTCTACCATGCATCAGTGCTTAATCCAGTGGGTAGATGAGGACGTCGAAGTGATTGAAGCAGACAACTCGACTTGCATCGCTTTAGCCGAGACTACAGTCGATTGGCAGCACGTGACATGAAGTGCCTGTCGGGTAGGAACTTATCCGACTACGACTACGTCAGTATCGGTAAGGACGGATTTGTACCGATACAAGCACAGCCGGCTTTTATAGCTCGGCTAAATAATTTATCTTTATAAATGAATAAAGAAGATAGCATTAAATGGCTACAAAGGCGCACCGAGGAATATCGTTTGGGCAAGAACGATATGCATGAGACTATCGAAGATTTCGACGACATGGAGAAGCTCGGACAAGGGTTCTCGTCGGCCGACCCCACTGGAAGAAGTTGATATTGGCGATGGAGGCGTGCCTCGACCAACATTCATTAACGCCAATATGGAAGCCGGCCAGAAGAATAAGGTATGTGCGCTACTCAAAGAGTTCGTAGATTGCTTTGCTTGGAATTATACAGAGATGCCCGGGTTAAATAGAAGTCTGGTCGAACATAAGCTACCTATCAAGACCGGCTTCAGACCATACAAGCAACCGCCTAGGCGTTTCACCCTAATCTGTATGATCGTATCAAGGAAGAAGTCGACCGACTAGTAAAGGCAGGGTTCATTCGGCCATGCAGATACGCCGAGTGGATTTCAAACATTGTGCCAGTCGAGAAGAAGATACAGGCAAGATTAGGGTATGCATAGACTTCAGGGATTTGAATAAAGCCACACCTAAAGATGAGTATCCTATGCCTATAGCCGACATGTTGATAGACGACGCCTCCGACACAAAGTGCTTAGCTTTTTAGATGGCAATGCCGGGTATAACAGATCTTTATGGCCGAAGAGGACATGTTTAAAACTGCCTTTCGTTGCCCCGGTTTTTGTCGGGTTGTTCGAGTGGGTCGTCATGACATTCGGTTTGAAGAATGCAGGCGCTACGTATCAGCGTGCTATGAACTTGATCTTCCATGATCTCTTAGGCATTGTGTTAGAAGTCTATATTGATGACATCGTCGTCAAGTCGGACGGCTATGAACACCACTTGGCCGACTTGCGACTAGCCTTTGAAAGAATGCGTCGGTATGGGTTGAAGATGAACCCGCTCAAATGCGCGTTTGGTGTGTTGGCTGGAAAGTTCTTAGGGTTCATAATTCATGAGCAGGTATAGAGATTGACCCTAAGAAGATAGAGGCCATTAAGAAGTTAGGAGAGCCGACATGCAAAAGGATGTGCAGAGTCTATTGGGGAAGATAAACTACTTAAGACGATTTATATCTAACCTGGCGGGTAAGATTGAATCGTTTGTCCCTTTGCTCCGGCTAAAGAACGAAGCCGAGTTCGCTTGGGGGGCAGAACAACAAGACGCCTCAATAGTATCAAGAGATACTTATCGAGCCCTCCAGTACTTCGAGCACCCAAGTCGGGAGTCCCGTTCCGACTATACATTGCTGCACAAGATAAAGTACTCGGCGCAGTGCTAACTCAGGAAGTCGACAAGAAGGAGTACATCATCGCCTACATAAGTCGCCGACTGCTCGACGCCGAAAGTCGGTACGTGTTCGTCGAGAAGCTATGCTTATCTTTGTTTTACGCATGCACCAAGTTTCGGCATTATTTGCTTTCGAGTGCATGCATAGTATCTTGCCAAGTCGATGTGATCAAGTATATGTTGCAACAACCGATTCTTAGCGGACGGATTGGCAAATGGGCTTATGCTTTATAGAGTTTGATTTGACATATGAGTCGTTGCGTGCCACGAAAGGTCAAGTTGTTGCCGACTTCATTGTTGATCATAGGGTTAATGATGAAGAAGATGTTGATTATGTTAGCATATGTCCATGGAAGCTTTACTTTGATGGATCGGTTTGTAGAAGTGGGCAAGGCATTGGCAGTGTTTTAGTTTCACCACATAGTGTTGTCTATGAGTCATCGGTCCGACTAGAGTATCCTTGCACTAATAACCAGGCAGAGTATGAGGCACTGTTGTTTGGTTTACAAAGCTTAATAGACATGGGTGTAGGAGATGTAGATGCTTTTGGAGATTCATTGCTAGTAGTTCAGCAAGTCAATGGAGAGTTTCAATGCTTCGATGGGTTGCTGAATAGCTATTTAGACCGATGTTTAGATATAGTCAAGCTGTTAGATACCTTTAGTATCAGTCACATTCCTAGGGAGGAGAATTCTAGAGCCAACTATTTGGCACAGCAAGCATCCGGGTACCAAGTCGGGAGAGGAAAGTTTTTTGTATCCAGAGAACCGATGCTCGTTGCTGTCAAAGGCCGGGTCGACTTACTAGAAGTCGAAGCCGACTCGTGTAGATCCAATTCCGACTCGGGGGGCAACAGTTTAACACAGGCTGCCGAGTCGTCAAGCGGTTTGGAAGTTAATGATTGGAGGGTGCCTTTAGTTAATTACTTGAAAAATCCGAGTCAAACAAGAGATAGGAAAGTTCGGCGGCAAGCTATAAAGTACACCTTGTTTAACGACGAGTTGTATCGCCGAACAATAGATGGAGTATTATTGAAATGCTTAGACTCCGACCAGTCAAGGGTAGCTATGGGAGAAGTACATGAAGGGATATGTGGAACACATCAGTCGGCTCCCAAGATGCAATGGTTGTTGAAGAGGGCAGGATTCTATTGGCCGACTATGTTAGAAGATTGTTTTCGGTACTATAGAGGGTGTGAAGCATGCCAGAAGTTTGGAAACATACAGTTAGTACCCGCGGCTAAGATGAACCCTATTATAAAGCCATGGCCATTTAGAGGATGGGGTTTAGATTTCATTGGGGAGATACATCCTGCTTCGTCGAAAGGTCATCGTTTTGTCCTTGTAGCTACAGATTATTTCACTAAGTGGACCGAAGCAGTTCCTTTAAGGAATATGACTCATAAGGAAGTGATTAGCTTTGTTCTGGAACATATCATCCATAGGTTCGGCATCCCTCAAACTCTGACGACTGATCAGGGTGCATCCTTTATGTCTCACCAATTCAGTGAGTTTGCCGAGTCCTTTGGGGTCAAGTTGTTGAACTCGTCGCCCTATTATGCCCAAGCCAATGGACAGGCCGAGTCCAGCAATAAAACCTTGATCAAGCTAATAAAGAAGAAAATTGAGGAACATCCGAGGAGGTGGCATGAGGTCCTCTCGGAAGCATTATGGGCCCATAGGATATCCAAGCATGGAGCCACCCGAGTGACGCCATTCGAGTTGGTGTACGGGCAGGAGGCGGTGTTGCCCGTGGAAGTTAAACTACAAGCTCTTAGAATAGCCAGGCAAGACAACTTGTCGGCTGAAGATTACAGCCACTTGATGATAGATAAGATAGATGATGTTCCAGAAGAGAGGTTGAAAGCCTTACAAGAAATCGAGAAGGAGAAGTTGAGGGTTGCCAAGGCTTACAACAAAAGAGTAAAGGAAAAATCGTTTCAGATAGGAGACCTAGTATGGAAAACGATTTTACCTGTTGGAGCTCGGGACAACAAATTCGGCAAGTGGTCGCCGAGTTGGGAGGGCCCGTTTAGAGTTGTCGAGATAGTCCCCGGGAATTCCTATCTTGTAGAATCTTTGCAAGGGGAATGGTTATCTAGGGCTCTTAATGGGAAATATCTGAAAAAGTATTATCCGAGTATGTGGCAAGTAGCTTAACAAAATCTATGGCCGATATGCCCTTTAAAAATATCGCCCTGAGCAACGATGTAGTTCAAGGTGTTTTTGGCAAATGCAATTATGCCAAAAAGCAGGGGGGCATGTGTTTGCAGCGTAATTTGGCTTGAAGGTTTATTCAGTGGGCCAAATTAAGTATTAGGTTTACTGGAAGTTGAGATGATGAAACTAACAGTGTGGATGCAGCGTTTACTATTACATGCAGGATTAATACAGCCGAGTGGCCTGGACGCTCGCGGTATACTTGATACCGAGTGCTCGCGGCGTTTCCGAGTGCCCCCGAGTGCTCACTGCATCCCGAGTAGTCGTCATATCCCAAAGTGCGAAGGTGCCCGTTTGAGGTGTCCCCGAGCGCCCACTACGCCATCAAGTCACGAGCGGTACCTCCGGGTATTCAACAGTGGCGGCCCCGAGCGACATCGACCCCGAGTACTGGTGATACCGAGTGGCCCAGCCCCGAGAAGGTCTCCAGCCCCGAGGGGTTTTTTTCCCGAGTACTCGGCCGACTCCCGAGTGGTACAAAGTTCATCCCCGAGCAGTCCGAGTTCGTCCCCGAGCACTCGGCGGATCCCCGAGCAGTCCGAGTTCGTCCCCGAGCATTCGGCGGATTCCCGAGCGGTCCAAGTTCGTCCCCGAGCACCCGTGAAGGACCATCTTCAGCAAGTCTGAATTGCAGTACTACCCTTCAAGACTTACCCGACGCTAGAGACTTCAGCCTGAGGCGCAAGAAACGCGGCGAGGCAATCAAGGAGAGTCCTACAAGATTTGGAAGTTTATCCAGTTTGTTAAGGAAGGATATCCCGTGCGCCGAAACGAGTCCGGATGTCGGCGTCCGAAGCAGTTAGATTTGGAAAGCTATCTTGGTTTGTATGGAAAGTTACGTGTACGTAGAATCCAGATCCTTTAAATAAGGAAAGATTGTATATCCGTAATCAGTTAGGATTAGGAGTCCGAATCTCCTACGGGAAGACCAGCCACCCTATAAATATGTAAAGGGTGACGGCCGATTAAATCATCCAACAATCGATCAAATCAATCTTTTACCTTTTATCTTTTATCTTAGTAGTAGATCTTTGCTGTTTTGCGCCGTAAAACAGTCGTTTCTTCTTCACGTAAGTAAGAAGATCTTTGTTGCTTTGCTCGGAAAGCAATCGCTTGTCGTACGCGTAAGTACGATAGTTATCCTTTGTTGCTTTGCTCGAAAAGTATCCGTTTATCGCACACGTAAGTGCGGTTGGCGACTCCCATCACCTAGGTGTTTCACGGATCCAATTTCGTGCGAACAGACACGACCCCGATGCCGTCAGGGATCACTTCGGCCCGACCAAAGATTCCTCCGAAGATGCCTGGGAATATTTCCATAAAGGTCCCCTAGAATTAGAGAAATGACCATAATGCCCTTGTAAATTCTCTCTCATGTGAGGGCAAAATTGTAATCTCGCATTTCTCATTCTCAAACCCTATAAATACCCCCTGGGGTAGAGGGGAGGGGGATCTCTCTGACTCTCTCATTTGGTAAGCTCTCCATTCCACGCTCCAATACAAACACTGATTTACGTCGACTACCGTCTCGTGCGTTCGCGCTCGCGCGCTCGTTCTCCCCAAGCACGCCCGGAGGTCGTCGTAATCTCGACTGCCTCACGCATTGCTTCTCGCTCGTTCTCCCCAAGCACGCTCGGAGGTCGTCGTAACCGACCGGGGGTGCCACAAATTTCCTGTCTAGACTTATATCTACGACAGAAACAATCCTTTTCTGTTCAAAACTGATGCCGTAAGTCATGTTGATTTGTGGCATTCTACAGGTAAAGTTTGCATGACTTCTAAGAAGAAAATGATTCAAATGAATACTTAGTGCGGCCTTTTATTGGATATCAGCGCTTGGTTATGCTATAAGATCTGATGTAAATGCGGACTACAAACAATAAACTCAAAACTTACAAGTGGTACTTGACAGCATTATATGATAAATAACACTCTGGGGTCTGGATTCAAGCTGTGTCAGAAAACACAAGTGCAACAGGTTACGTGTGTTAGACGGTATGTGCAAATGTGCGCATGCAAGTCTGTTTCCGGAGGAGAGTTAAATCATGATTGCATGACAAAAAACAATTATTGCAAGTATTATGCCAATGAATCAAGCAAGAATGATACTTAGCTCGCGAAGAACATCACTCATGGCAGTCTCTGAAGGTGCTACACATACTTTCTTCATGTAAGATTTATGCAAAACCTGTAACAGAGTGAGATAGGCTACAATACAACGAATCAGAAATCAACACTATGAACTCTTTGCATAAAGAAGAAACATGCCTAAGCTGTCAACAAATTATAATGCATGCGATTAGAATAATTAGCTTCAAATAAAAACAACACAAGTATGCAAAGGGGAAGAAGATGCTAGCAACCAGCAAGGCATCAAGTAATAGTAATTAAAAAGGTACAGGTATTTGGTCTTGAAAAGAGGTAAAACCGTTGAAGAAAGAAATATGTTCTTTTAAGATTAAAATAAGCAAATGCAATCAATAATAGCTTACCAACATGAAAGTGATTCACCAAAAATATATCCAAGTCATTACCTTTACTACATATAGCTTCCCATCATTTGTGTTCTGGTATAGAACCTATTCGACAATAAAAATGGATAGATCATGCACCCACCAGAGTTATATTGCTGCGTATTTAAGCTATCATACCACTTTGCCGTAGCTTCCGGACCCAATCTTTCTCTGGTGGACATATTCATTGACCATCTTGTTACCATTCTCATCCTGAATATGTCAAAAAATGACCATAATGTGTCCTTACTTATGGATGCAAGTATAAATGTTTTTCTTCAAATATTTCATTCAAGATGGAGACGAAAACGCTGATGCAAGCATATAGAGGCAACAGAATGACAATGTGATAAGTACTGAGAGGGGGAAGCGAAAAATTAGTTTTTTCTGCACGGAACTTTGCTTACCCAATGGCAGTTGCATGCGACTTGCAAGCAAAATACGTACAAGCACAAAAAATAAAACAAATAAAGCATATAATATGAATGAAATTTCTAGGAGTCACGGAAGGTAACATTTGTATGGTAGTGTGTTGAAGGATGGTGACGATGAGTAGTACAGAACTATACCGTATATGACGACCGTATTCGTATCCATACATAAATATACAGATACCCAAGGGCACCCTAATTACCTGGGATGATATATATCTCGGAGAGGGGCTCTAGGTCAATAAGGAACCCACCCCTATGTATCTGAGACTCCTTAAACTAGGAAGTCAATTCTAACATTTAAGGATGATAGAATTCTACTCGGAAATGAGCCCGTATCTATTACAATACGTTGTACCCTCTATAAAAGGATCTTAGACCCTACAGAGGAGACACGGCCAATCGCCTACGAGATACACACACACACAATCATGATCTAAAGACTCCCGAGCAAGCCGAAGGGAAGACCAACCTCGACATCCACCTCCGACTAGTGTAGATCAAATTTAGATTAGCTATACCCCCTTTGTACCTTGTCTCGAGATCAATATAATACTCACAAGATGTAGGGTTATTATCCTACGGAAGGCCCGAACCTGTATAAACCCTTTGTCAACGGATGGATTCATATTGGCACTTGGTATCCCTACCCCTACACTCTTTTCTCCACGTATTACGTAAGATCGGGGGTTTGCCGATCGTCGATAGATGGCAATCCAGATTTCTAGAGCTCTCAAGATCTCAAGAGGAATATATTTACTAGAGAAGACACTAGAATAGTAACTTAGATAAGTTAGGAAACTTTCTAGTGCTTGGATATTTCTTTAGAAAAGCGTAGAAACTCTAGATATTTCAAATCAATGGTCGTGATATTAACACATGTCATACATCCAATGGCCATGAAGTTCTATAAATAGAGGACATTGCCTCTTACCTTCTACGGTAAGAGAATATAACTAGTAAGAATGAGTGAAAGTAGAGTAAGTGCCACCTAAAGAAATGTGTGTACTCTTATGTTGTCCATATATTAATTAAATAGTTCTTCAAAATACTTTCAAATTGGTATCCTTAATTTTACCATAGGGGCAAAACAAGTCATTCAATTCAGATTCTGCCACATCTTCTGGCAGCATTCCAATGAAAATATTGTGTTCTGGAAGTCATAGCAAGTGTAAACATGAGTGCAACTGTTGACATAACACATAACTTGAGCAAAGACCCACACAAATTGGTATCCTTAATTTTATCATAGGGGCAAAACAAGTCATTCAATTCAGATTCTGCCACATCTTTTGGCAGCATTCCAATGAAAATATTGTGTTCTGGAAGTCATAGCAAGTGTAGACATGAGTGCAACTGTTGACATAACACATAACTTGAGCAAAGACCCACACACAAAATTAGGCAAAGACAGCAGTTCTACTTAAACAGTGACCATACCTTGCCTCTCCAACTCTCCATCAGCATATTTTATTTCTAATGGACTTGACACCTGTGTTAAAAAAAAAGAGAGAGAAAATTATCATCAGAGAGTCAAAAGAAGTAGCAAAAGGTCTGCAAAATCTTACTTTCGTGAGTCTTGAAGAAAAGGCTTGTCAGCTATATCCAAACAAGGCATTACAGTAGTAGCTATATGTTGGAGTAGGGGTCCCCGCGCTAGCCCGTTTTCAAAGCCTTCCGCATGTACTATCGAGGACCAAACTGACACCATCAAGAGCAGCCCCAGTCTTCGCCGTCAACGCGGACTACGTCAACACCGTCAAGGGCAACCTCGGCCTTCGTCATCGTCGAAGTCTACGTCGTCGAATACCGCCAAGGGGAACCTCTCGTCACCAAGGGCAACCTCGACGTCGTCAACATCCTCGACATCCGTCATCGTCGAAGTCAACGATCGTCCCGGTGTTCGTCGCCGTCAAGGTCTGCGCTGGCACCGTCACCAAAGATGCCGGAGAATATTCCCCGAAGATGCCCAGAATATTCTCCTAAAAATATTTTCTACGCACGGGAAATGATGACCACGCCCTTGTAGAAGTCCCTCCCATGTGAGGGCAAAATTGTAATCTCACCTTTTCCATCCTCCAACCCTATAAATACCCCCCTAGGGGTAGAGAGGAGGGAGAGAGAAAAATCTTGTAACCCTAGCACATTACTTCAATAGAAGAGTAACTTTCACTTCATCGTACACCAGAGGGGTTTCGCCCCCTCGTGCACGGCTTGTGTTTCATCCCCTCGTACGGGTGTTGTTCTTTAACTCGACGGACGTTCGGTGGGTCATACTTGTTCGTACTCCCTGTGCACCGTCGACGGTCGCTGTAGCCGTTCGGGGGTCCCATAAGTTTACTGTCTAGACTTGTATCTACGACAGTTGGCGCCGACCGTGGGGAGCCGAGTGAAAAGCCATGGCGCCAAGGAAAAAGAGCGCGACCAGGACGATTGTACCCCGCACACCGAACCCAACGCGTCGGGCAAGGACAAACAACACGGCTGTCGCCGCGGAGCTTGCCGACGCCCGCGTCAGCAACCCGTCGGCCACTAACTTTCGAGCCGACGACTCGTCGACCGTCGTCCGCGCTGCTAGACTCCCCGCAGCCGCGATCGACGCGGCGAACTCAGAGGCGCGCGTCGAGACGGAGGCCAAAACCTTGAGGCGCGAGGCTAACGAGATCAGGGAGGAGCTCGTTAGGGCAAAGGCAGAGGCCCTCCAGGCCCTCCAAGCTTCGAACAATGCTCGCGCCGAGGCAGGCCTGCTTCGCGCTGAGCGCGACGCCGTGAGGACCGCGGCGGCTCCCCCACCGATCCCCGAAGCGGCAGAGGCAGCGGCAGTGCGATGCCGCCTGGACGAGACCCTAGCTAAAGCGCGGGAGCAGACCCGCCGTAACACCCTCGCCACGGAGGAAGTCATGCAGGAAGTAGCAGAAGCCCAGGCACGCGCCAGGTTGCCATCCCCAGCGGGAGCGTAGGAAGCCGCCATCCTCCGCCAAGCCATGGCCGACAGCCGCGCAGGAGCAATTCCTCCCGCGCCAGCATGAGTCGAAGAGGCCGCAGCCCTGCGGCATTAGTTGGAGGCTAGCCGGGAGATGGCCACGGCGTCCCTTTATGGCGCAGGGGAAGGCCCCAGTCACCAACCCTTCCATCACTTCGTCGCGCAGCCGGGCGGGCAGGCCCCGGCCTCACCGCATCTCTCGGCGGAACGCTACCCTCCGCGGGTCCCAGCGCCTCCGCCGCGCCCAGAGCTCCACCACCCGGAATGGATAGCCGGGCGGCCCACCAACGTTGCCCCACACCAACCCGAGATCAGAACCTACCCCCCGTCTTCGAACGCCCCGGGTCTCACCGACGTGTACAACCCGTTGAGCCCAGGACTAGCAGCAACACCGTGGCCAAGCAAGTATCGAGCACCCGGTATCGCCAGCTTCGACGGGAACACCGACGCCGTCGAGTTCCTCAGGGTGTACGAGACCACTGTGTCCTCGGCGGGCGGCAAAGCAATCATGGCCAAGGGGTTGCTGCTGGTGCTCTCTGGCATGGCCCAGAAATGGTACCTCGGGCTGGCTCCTCGCTCGGTGTATTCATGGGAACAACTCCGCGACAAGCTCACTAGCCACTTCATAGCCCATCGGAATAAGGAGGTCACCGCCTCGGACCTGTTTTCCATCAAACAGGCCCCCGACGAGTCGATACGGGACTTCACGCAACGTTTTGCTCAAATACAGTGCCAGATCCCAGACATCACCGACAAGAGCGTGTGCGAGGCTGCCCGCCACGCGATCTATAACCCCGACTTGGCAGGAAAGCTCGATAGGAAGGAGCCCAAGACGGTCGCAGAGCTGTACGAGATCATGCGCACCTACTCCAAGCCTGAGGACGGGAAGACCCGCAGGCAGGCAGAAGCACAGGCCCTTGCAGCCTGGGCCGGGCCGACAGCGGAAGCCTATGACCGGCGCGCCAGAAGGCAGAAGGATGTATACCACGTGGAAGAGGAGGAGCGCCGTCCCACCAAGCAGGCACGTAACGTCGACCGGAGCCGCGAGCCGGGCCGCCCCGAGCAGGACTCCCGCGGCCAGGCTTACCCGCGCGGAGGTCGCGGCCAAGGCCAGGGGCACGGAATCGACTCCGGGCTCGGAAGAGGCGGTAATAGCGGAAGCGGAGGACGAAGGTCCGGCGGAGACAACCAAGTATTCTGCGAGCTCCACGGCTGGGTCTTCCACACCACCGCGGAATGTGACCTAGTCGCCGCTGCCCGCGCGATCAAGCAGCGCGGGCTGGCCACAAGAACCGACGCCCCGCGACACGATCGCGCGGTAGCTCAAGAGCGTCAGGCCCTGCCGCCTCCGCCGCCGCTTCCGCTCCTTGGGGAGCCACCGAAGCAAGTTGATGATCCGCGGCGCTGCATCGTGCACGCCATCACTGGCGGCCACGCCCACACATTCTCGTCCAAGCGGCAACGTCGGGTCTACACCCGACAGGTGCAACACATCAACTCGTCGCCACCCACCAAGCTACCTCCGTGGGTCGGTGCCACAGTGACCTTCGGCCCCGAGGACGCGGCGGGAATCAGCCTGCCCCATCACGACGCCCTCGTTATCTCGGCGATCATAAACGATTGTGAGGTGCGTCGTGTCTTCATCGACGGAGGAAGCTCGGCTGACATACTATTCGCATCCACCCTCGATACCACGGGCATGCCTCGCCCCCGCAGGCATCCCGCTCTTGGGCTTCGGAGGCGAGCCAGTCCCGGGGCTCGGGAAGGTTGAGCTCCCGGTGGAGTTCGGAGAAGGGGAGTGCAAGCGTCAAGAGACTATCGTCTTCGACGTGGTCGATCTCCCCTACCAATACAATGTTATCCTCGGCCGGGTCACATTGAACAAGTTTGGTGCCATCCCTCACCATGCTTTCCTCTGCATGAAGATCCCGTCCCCTTGCGGTGTCATTACCGTCCGAGGCGATCAAGACTTATCCCGCAAAATTGACAACGACATCCAGGCGGCCATTCGCTATGTCCACACCGTTCACGCTGAGGCCGAAGCTGAAAGGACCATGCCAGGGGCTGCCGACCCCCCAACATCCGGGTGGTGGGTCCCAAAGCCCAAGCCCGATGGCGAGACACGTGCGGTACCACTGACAAAGGAAGATCCGATCAAGACGGTGCTCGTTGGGGCGAACCTCGACCCAAAGGTCGCAGAGGCCCTGCTCAGCGCACTCCGGGACGACCGCGACCTCTTCGCATGGGAGCACGAAGACCTCCCTGGCGTGCCCAGGGAAATTGTTGAGCATCAGCTATACGTCAAGCCGGACGCACGCCCGGTGAAGCAGAAGCTCCGAAGAATGTGCGTAGAACGTCAAGCCGCGGCCCGTGAGCAGGTTGACAAGCTCTATAAAGCCGGGGTCATCCATGAGGTCATGTACCCGGACTGGCTCGCCAATCCCGTCCTCGTCAAGAAGGCCAATGGGAAGTGGCGCATGTGCGTTGACTACACCAACCTCAACCGCGCGTGTCCAAAGGACAACTTCCCACTCCCACGGATCGATCAGCTGGTCGACGCCACCTCGGGATGCGAGCTTATGAGTTTCCTGGACGCGTACTCTGGGTACCACCAGGTGTGGATGGCCAAAGAAGACGAAGAGAAAACAAGCTTCATCACGCCCTCCGGGACATTCTGTTACGTTCGAATGGCCTTCGGGCTCAAGAACGCCGGCGCAACCTTCGCACGGCTCGTGTGTAAGGCCCTCGCGCCTCAGACTTACGGGAGACATTCGACAACCTCAAGAAGGCGGGCATGAAACTCAACCCGGAGAAGTACGTGTTCGGGGTCCAGGCGGGGAAGCTCCTCGGCTTCCTTGTGTCAGCAAGGGGTATCGAGGCCAACCCGGCAAAAATACAAGCAGTGCTCGACATGCGACCACCAGAAAATGTTAAGGAAGTGCAGAAACTGACAGAGCGTCTCGCCGCGTTGGGGAGGTTCATCTCTCGCTCGGCTGAAAAAGGACTCCCGTTCTTCAAGACGCTGCGCGGGTCCTCCAGCTTTGAGTGGACGAGTGAAAGCCAAGACGCCTTGAAGAGTTGAAGGCATACCTTGCCTCGCCGCCCTGCTACAGAGCCCTTGTCCCGGGGAGGCGTTGTTGCTCTACCTCGCAGCCACCCCGACGGCAGTGAGCGCCGTCCTCACCAAAGAAAAGGACAGAACCCAACATCCCGTCTACTATGTGTCTGAGGCGCTGCAGGGCGCGAAGGTGCGGTACACCGAGCTGGAGAAGCTCGTGTACGCGCTCCTCATGGCGTCAAGGAAGCTGCGACACTACTTCCTCGCCCATTCGGTCCGAGTGCCGTCGGCCTTCCCCATCGGCGAGATGCTTCGCAACAAGGAAGCGTCCGGGCGCTGTGGGCAAGTGGTCGGCCGAGCTTGCCCCGTTCTCTATCGAATTTGTGCCAAGGACAGCAATCAAGTCCCAGGTGTTGGCGGACTTCCTGGCAGAATGGGCCCCGTCGGGGCACGCCGCGCCTCCAACCCCCTCAGACCCGCTGTGGACGATTTACGTCGATGGCTCATGGTGCTCGGAAGGCGCCGGCGCTGGAGCAATCCTTGAGTCCCCGGAGGGCAATGTCACCTCTTACAGTGCGCACCTCGAGTTCCAGACCACTAACAATGGGGCAGAATACGAGGCGCTCCTCCTCGGTCTCCGAAAGGCACGCGCCTCAGGTGTGCGGAGGATGGTCGTCAAGAGCGACTCGCAGCTCGTCACCGGCCATATCGACAAAAGCTACTAGGCCAAGGACCCCGAGATGATCAACTACTTGGCTCTGGCCTGGGCCATGGAGAAGCACTTCACCGGCATCACCGTTCGCAGCATCCCACCGGCTGCGAACACCGACGCCGACATCCTGGCAAGAGCCGCAAGCACGAAGACCGAAATCCCCCAAGGGGCTTTCTACGAAGTGATCTCGGAGCCCGCCACGAAAGGGCTCCCCGAGGTGTGTCTCGTTGGCGAGCAAGACTGGAGGACCCCGGTCCTGAGCTACCTCTCAGACGAGACGGAGCCCGCCGACCCCGTCGAGGCACGGAGGCTCAAGAGTCGGGCCCGGGGCCTCGTCATCCATGGCGACGCTCTCTACAAGCGCGGGGTATGCGCACCCTACCTTCGGTGCGTCTCCAAGGAGGAGGGACTCGAGCTGGTCCGTGAAATTCACCAAGGGTTGTGCGGGTCGCACCTCGCCCCGCGCGCCTTGGTATCCAAAGCGTTCCGTCAAGGGTTCTATTGGCCCACCGCCCATCGCGACGCCCAAAGCCTCGTCAGAACATGCCCCGCATGCCAATGGATGGGGCGAGGCACGAAGCTCCATGCGAACGAGCTACAGCCCATCCCACCATCGTGGCCGCTGGCCCGCTGGGGCGTCGACCTCGTCGACCCGTTTGGATCGAGGAGTCACGGATACAAGTTCGTCATCGTCGCCGTCGACTACTTCTCAAAGTGGATCGAGGCCGAGCCCTTAGCCAAGATAACATCGGCAGTCGTGCAGAGGTTCGTATGGAAGAACCTCATTTGCCGCTTCGGCGTCCCAAGGGAACTCACCGTCGACAACGGGACTCAGTTCGACGCGACTCCCTTTCAAAAATTCTGCATCGGCCTCAGCATCAACCTGTGCTTCGCCTCTGTGGCCAATCCAAAGGCGAATGGTGCAGTCGAGCGGGCCAACGGAATCATCCTTTCAGGTCTTCGTAAATGCCTCTTCGACTTGCCCAAGGGCCTCTGGGCGGATGAGCTCCCTAGCGTCTTGTGGTCCACCCGCACGGCGGCCAGTCGGGCCACCGGCCTCACTCCCTTCAAGTTATTATATGGAGAGGAGGCGGTGACCCCTGAAGAAATCAAGATCAGGTCCCTGCGCACCGCAACGGCCGTCGACGGAGATTCCCAAGAGGTGTCCCTCGAAACGCTAGATGCCATCTGGCAGGAAGCTGCTCTCAGCATCGATTGGTACCAGACCACCATGGCGAAGGCATATAACAAGACTGTTCGCCCACGACCCATCCGCGTTGGTGACCTCGTGCTCAAGAAGAAGGCGAATCCAGAGGCCGATGGCAAGCTGAGCTCGAAGTGGGAAGGACCGTATGAGGTGGTTCATGCCACTCGCCCGGGAGCGTTCCGCCTAGCAACCCTCGACGGGGTCGAGCTGAAGCACAGCTGGAACGCTGACAATCTCCGCAAGTACTATGTGTAGCTCCAGTTCTTCTAAATATGGCCGCTATGTCGGCAGTCTTGTATTTTGGGTAGTACAGCTAGGGCAGAGACCGCTGCGTCGGTTGCTGCCCCTGCTAGTTCGTTTGCCTGGGTTAAGGCCCCCGCGTCTGCCCTTGCCGCCTTTTGTGATTGGCCTTCGAGCCTTGTTAAGCCGCGATAAAAACTCAGAACGGTGGCATCATGCCCTTTGAAACAGGTCCAACATCTCCATCCGGGATAGAGTGGCCCTTCCCTCCGGGGTCGCGCGACGATAAGCTCCCCGCGATGTCGAGCCATCTCCATCCGGGACAGAGTGTCCCTTCCCTCCGGGGTCGTGCGACGATAAGCTCCCCGAGATGTCGAGCCATCTCCGTCCGGGACAGAGTGTCCCTTCCCTCTGGGGTCGTGCGACGATAAGCTCCCCGCGATGTCGAGCCATCTCCATCCGGGATAGAGTGTCCCTTCCCTCCGGGGTCATGCGACGATAAGCTCCCCGAGATGTCGAGCCATCTCCATCCAGGATAGAGTGTCCCCTCCCCCCGGGATCGTGCAACGATGAGCTCACCGCGGGGTTGAGCCGTCTCAAATGCTAAGTATTTTTGAATGAGGCATAAAAACGTGGCATCGAGTACCCAGCGACATATCGATGGCGCTAGTTGTTTTCGGATGGGAGATGGGGCACGACATCGTGTCCCATCGATGCCCCCTCCATTATTACAAGATGCATACATACTTAGTACAATCGAAAAATTGAAATAACCACAGGGCTACGATGAGAAAAGCTCAAACTCATCAGCAGCGTTGGGCAAGGCCCACGAGGAACACCGCGACCTCTGCGTCACTCAAGATACGCACGTCATCGTCCCGCCGCTCGGTTTTCATTAACCCGCGCGAAGCACAGCATTTGGTGGACTCAGGCCTAGCAGGTGCTGTCCCCAGGCGCTCCGCGCTCACCTTCCATCGAAAGCCGTCACTCTACAAACCAGATAACATGAATTTACAAGTAGCAAGTGCGAAGTTCAGTGAATCTTTTGGATTTTCATTAATAACTAACAAGTTACATGAGAGTTACAACGGAAAGTCCAAGCATGTCCGATCATGTAAACCCTAGCAAAAGATGGTCTACTAGGCTAAAGGGCTCAAGCCGACACAACGGCGGCCCGGGTACTAACAAAAAAAAACACTAAGCAAAATCCTACAGTGCTAAGGTAAGCAAAAAACACAAAGCTAGGAATGAAGCTCACACCTGTGAAGGCCGCCCGCTAGGCGCTCCCGCGGGCAGCCCCCCAGGAGTCTCTTGGGGGACCCGGGACTTCCAGAGCCCAGCAACGTACTTCAGACCACGCCTGTCCCACACGCGTGCCAGGAAGGCCCGGACACTAGCCCGGACGTGCGCGCGAGCACCCTCCATCCTCGTCCTTGCCGGGAGGGCGAAGTCCGCCGCCTCAAACCTGCCTGCGGGGTCGCAGCCGGCCTCGTGCAAGCAGGTGAACGCCAGCTCGACGGAAGCCTGGGCGCAGTCCTGGGCATGCACCGGGATCGCCTCCAGCGCGGCCGCACTAAGCGCAGCCACCCAGCGCAGCCGGGCGGCTGGTACGCCTTCATCAGCACCGCCAGGAAGTGGGAGGGAAACTCCAAGTCCTGCACCAAGTTCGCCAACCCCTGCAACGGCGGAGGCCACCAGGACGTCCAGCTCCTGCTGTCGCGCGATGGCAGCCTGTCGCTCAACCCCCGCGGTATGAAGCTCGGCGCGGAGGGAGGCGATCACCTCCTCCGCCTCTGAGAGCTTCTCCTGGGCCCCCGCGGCCTTCTCCTCGGCGACCTTGGCCCGTTCCTTCACCTCCCGGATGTGAGCTATCTTGCCCTCTACCTCGGCGTCGTGCATCTCCAAGAACCGCTCCGTCGCGAGGAAGCTCTACAAAGAGGTGTCACCAGTTAGGATCCGCCAATAAAGATGTCATGCATAAAGGAGAGATCAAGGGAAGATGTTACCTTGATCAGGGCCGACTTAGAAGCAGTCCGCACATCCACCAGTGATAGCCCGGAGAAAGCGGTCTCAAGGTCGGCGGGGCAGATCCGCCCTGCGAGGTCGTTGTAAAGGCCCGCCTCGACCTCAGAGTCGACGAAGTGCCCCGGGAGCACCGCCCCCTGATCAACGGGGCACCCGGCGCACCCCCGCTATCCGCATCCGCGTCCGCGCGTGACGCAGACCTCGGCGCGATGCTGCTCCCACCGACTAGCAGAGCCGGCCGAGCGGGCTTTGAGCTTGATGTAGAAGCTATGGTGACAGCTCCCCCCGGCGTCGCTGGCGTGGGTAGCTCAGCAGACGCGGCTGTGTCTGCCTCGCCACCCCCCTCGAAGCCAAAGTTGAAGCTGCCCGTTGACGACCCGTTCGCCGCCGCCGGAGGGGAGGAGTAACCCTCCGGACTTCCCGCAACCCAGCATCCTCATCACCGCTGTTGTCGTACCGGTCCGCACTCGACTCTCGGTCAAGTGAGGTCAAATGCAACACCTGAACCTCGGCGCGGCCAGAGTGGCGGCTAGGCTGTTCTCGCCCGGGGCTCAGGGGACGCTCTCCGACCATCGCGGCGCGGACCACCCGAGCCGGCGAAGGCGGGGCTGCCTCGCGAGCGCGCTTGGCTGCTACCATGCCCCCGGTTGGCAGGGGAGGTGACCGGGCGGGCACCGCCCACTTGAAGCGCAAACACGCCCGGTTGACTCGTGGTCCCTGAATCATCGACTTCACATCCGCCTCCTCGGCAGCTATGTAGCAGCCGAGTAGCTCCTCCGCGGTGACCTCTGCGCTCTGTAACGATTGGACTGTGGAATAAATTAGGAATCACGGTAAAAGTCTCATAAGGGGAGCTTGGCTAAAAGTTAGAAAACACTCACAGGAGGTTGGGACGTAGCCGTCCAGAGTCCGTAAGCTGTGCGCCAGGACTGCGTCCGGTGGCGCCAAGGTCGGCGTCCAGCCCGCCGCCAGCGGTGTGATCCCGAATAGAAGGTACTCTTCTACCAAGTCACGCACGCCAAGCGCGTGAGCCAAGCGCTGCAGCATGATCTTCTGGGCCTCGTCACTCCCATCCAAGGAAGGGGGGGGAGGCCATCGGAGGTCAGGCGCCTCCCGAGCAAGTGAAGCCCGAGCCCTGGACGCGGTAGTAGAACCAGGCGCCCCGCCAATCCGGCCACCTAGCCCGGGTGGCGAACACTGGATACTCGGCCTTGGTACGCTGCCGGCGCCTGGAGAAGCTCACTGTCCCGTACACTGAGAAAGAATTCTCTGTCGCCCTTACCTTCATCACCAATGCTTGGTGATGCCAAGCGAAGAGCCTCCCGGAGCTGGTCATCCCCATGCTCCGCATCGCCCACTCAAACGCCGCCAGCCTGACGAAGGCAGATGGGTGGAGGTCCGAGACCTCGATGCCAAAGAACTCGAGCACCTCCAGCAGTAAGCCCGCCGCTGGGATATGCAACCCGGCGTCAAATTGCGAGGCAAAGACGACGATGCGCCCCATACCGGGCACTCCCCTCACCGCAGTGCGGGAAGGAGCCTCAGCGCCGTAGGGACCACCGGGTTCGGGTATCTTGCCCTCCACTGTCAAGCGCCTGAAAAGCGCCGCGTCCACGCTAGAGGGGCCAAGGAAGCGGGAGCGGGCTGACTCAGCTACTCCCGCCCCCTCGAGCAAGTCCTTCCCCTTCGCCGCGCGCGGAGATGTTGCCATCTTGCCCCAACAACTGCGAAGCCTGTCGGACCACTTGATGCTCTGCGCACCCGGAGTCTTGGTCCGGAGGTTCCGAGTTGAACCTCCGGGCAACTCGGAATCCGGATGCTCCTCCGGACGGAGTTCTATGCACCCGGAGTATGGGTCCGGAGGTTCTGGGTTGAACCTCCGGGCAACCCGGAATCCGGATGCCCCTCCGGACGAAGTTCTATGCACCCGGAGTATGGCTCCGGAGGTTTCGGGTTGAACCTCCGGGCAACCCGGAATCCGGATGCCCCTCCGGACAGAGATCCGACCCCGCGGCCGAGTCCGCGCGCACGACCCCGCGGCCGAGCCCGCGCGAACGACTCCGCGCTCGCGACCCCGCGGCCGAGTCCGCGCGAAGGACTCCGCGCGAGCGACCCCGCGGCCGAGTCCGCGCGAACGACCCCGCGCCCGGCCGCCCGCGCACGAGCGCGAGCCCGCGCGTCCCAGGGCTCGGCGTGGACGGGCTCAGCGGCGGCACGAGCACGGCGGGAGCACGAGCTCAGTGGCGGCACGAGCACGAGCTCAGCGGCACGAGCACAAGCACGGCGGCCAGGTCCCGGGGCTCGGCGCGGACGGAGCGCGGCAACGGCGGCCTTTCTGCATAGAGAGAAAGAAAAAGAGAGAGAAAGGGAAAGAAAGAAAGAGAGAGAGAAGGAGGAGATATTTTCCAGAAAAGATCTAGTTTTTATACCCGGGTCGGCCGGAACCGACTACGGGAAAATATCCCGAGCCCAAAAAATTCCCCGGAGCAGACTCGCGTCGCATGGTCCGGAGGTCCGGTCCGGAACCTCCGGGCCCAACATCCGGACTGGTCCAGAAGCTACTAGACCGGTCCGGAATTCCATCCGAAAGTCATCCGGATTCAGGGTAGCCCGGAGGTCCCGTCCGGAACCTCCGGACCTGCGTTCAATTCCAGGAAGTCCAAATCCTGCTCTAGTTTGAGAGGTTTTGGAAAAATATCCATAACTTTCTCATACGAGCTCCGTTTTGGGTCCACGACCACTCAAATCGAAGCTAACGACGAGGCGCATCTGAAAAAAATACACGTGTATACACTTGTACGCATCTTGACCCTCAAAATTCGGCTTCTAAGTAGGACTTTTTGGCTCCGGAAGTTTTTCCACCACTTTTTTTGATTTTGCGGAGGGCATATCTCCTTCACCCGGACTCTGAATTGGGTGACTCTTGTTTCCCTGGTTAGCTTGAGTCAAGGACTTGCTTTCCACCTTGGTCCCAGCACTTTCGTCCGGGTGCCGAGCACTTTCGTCCGGGCGCCGATTCCAAAATCTTCAATTTCGGGCCGAGATTTTCACTAGTCGTTTCGTCAACTTTCTCGGAATTGGCTCAAAACTTCTGGAGACGTAGAGTTGTGCCTCCCGCTCACAGCCGTGAAAACCGTTCGACAATCAGAGCTACCAAACTCCTCGCCCAACGCTGCCACTTTCCTGCCGCGGCAAGGAATCTGCGGTTTTCGCTACCACGGCAGCAGAGTATCAACTAGCCTTGCCTCATCTATTTTGTACCGTCTGTGCTTGACTGACATGCTCGGACCGCGCGCCGACCCCCTCAAGAATCGGTGCGCCTGTCCGGGCGTTCGTCACCCGATCGACCGAATCGTCGAGGGGCTACTGTTGGAGTAGGGGTCCCCGCGCTAGCCCGTTTTCAAAGCCTTCCGCATGTACTATCGAGGACCACACTGACACCATCAAGAGCAGCCCCAGTCTTCGCCGTCAGCGCGGACTACGTCAACACCGTCAAGGGCAACCTCGGCCTTCGTCATCGTCGAAGTCTATGTCGTCGAATACCGCCAAGGGGAACCTCTCGTCACCAAGGGCAACCTCGACGTCGTCAACATCCTCGACATCCGTCATCGTTGAAGTCTACGTCGGCGACGCCAAATCAAGGACTACACCGACATCGCCAACGATCGTCCCGGTGTTCGTCGCCGTCAAGGTCTGCGCCGGCACCGTCACCAAAGATGCCGGAGAATATTCTCCGAAGATGCCCAGAATATTCTCCTAAAAATATCTTCTACGCACGGGAAATGACGACCACGCCCTTGTAGAAGTCCCTCCCATGTGAGGGCAAAATTGTAATCTCACCTTTTCCATCCTCCAACCCTATAAATACCCCCCTAGGGGTAGAGAGGAGGGAGAGAGAAAAATCTTGTAACCCTAGCACATTACTTCAATAGAAGAGTAACTTTCACTTCATCGTACACCAGAGGGGTTTCGCCCCCTCGTACATGGCTTGTGTTTCATCCCCTCGTACGGGTGTTGTTCTTTAACTCGACGGACGTTCGGTGGGTCATACTCGTTCGTACTCCCTGTGCACCGTCGACGGTCGCTGTAGCCGTTCGGGGGTGCCATAAGTTTACTGTCTAGACTTGTATCTACGACACTATATCACTAAAACAAAATACTAGCCATGTGCATGTGTCTCGCTGGCTCCACAAGTCAGTGATTACCAACTACCGTAACCTGAAGGATTCCAATTTTTGTCCAACATTAGAATATGGGCCTAAGGTTAACTGTAACCTTGTTATCCTCCAACCAAATATACCTTTTCATTAATTGACCCAAATGTTTTGAGCAGCTCTCTACTGACAGATGATACACATGCCTATATGGTGGGGGACTGAAATCAGAACCTCTTCTTAAGATCAGCTTATGTTTACTTATCTAGATATGCAGTTTGTAACTAACACCTTCACTAATTAGCTCATACACAGTCAGGTTACAGTTGGCTAGTTTAAACTAGCCATGAAAGGAAACCTCCTTCACTATTGCTCCTACTGTCCTACAATAAGAATAACAGAATTCCCTAGCTTGTGTCCTTGAAGAGCACAAAGACTAAGGTTCTGGGAAATGAGGCTAAACCAATTAACTTTCATAAAATTGTACCAAAGTACAGCCCTGCATACTAGCAACCTTGCAGAAACATGAAACAAGAAGATGAACTTTACACAAACCATGAACGCAAAATATCCTACAATCCATATTTGTAGTGGCTTTCTGCTTTATCTTGATCACAACAGCAAACAAAGGATTCAACTGAGAACTAGAGATAATCCATCGATGTTACAAACATTGATTACTTGTATTACACGGGCGTTATATTGTCTACCGAGAATTCTCTTCTCTAACATGCATTCTAGCCATTCACTTAAAAAGCCTTTTGCATCAGAACGGCATGTTTTACTTGGATAAACGCATAGCATGACCAACTTTATCCAACAACAATTTTATTTAAGAAAGCTTAAATCTTACATTATGTCCCCTAAGCGCAAGATAAGAAAAACATTACCACCTGGGTTAACAATATAAGAAATAATCCTTCATATCAGAAATAAATCAATCCTGGAGAAGGGCATGGCCTACCAAACCAATGAACACCACTTAATCTAGAAACCAGAATTTCGGGTTCACTGTTCAAGCCCTACAATATTTTGTGTGCCCCCTCAACAAACTATAAATGGTTATCCTCATAGAATTTGAAGAAACCCACATATTTCAACACAAAAAGTTTAAATTTTAGAACTACGTGGTCACTAAATCTAATTTCCCCGGAGTATCTCACCAAAGATCTTATTTGGTCCCACCAAAAGCTAAAGACATGCATTAGCTTCCAATGCGTCCGCTGCAAACCAGATTATGTAATATTCATAAACCAATCACAATTTGCAACCCAAAAAGAGCTGAAGGGTCCTATACAGCTTGCAACAATTTTACCTGGTCCGCAAACAGCTTCACGCTCTCCTCTCCCCTTCCGCCGTCACCTCCTCCTCTACACCCACCAGCGCCGCCACCGCCGCCGCTGTGGTCTTCTCGCCATCCGCCGCCATAGGGAGACGACGATTTCTCCCCATGCTACTCTCGCCCGGCTCCCTCCGCCTCTCCCCTGCGTATGTTTTTGGGGCACGTAGGCGGTGATAAGTCTCTGTTTTTTGCCTGCCTTAAAAAGAGCCCCGTTAACATATCAACCGATGCAAACACTTGGCCACAGTGAGCACACTTCTCCTGCTACTGATTGACAAAACGGCGCCGCAGCTCATGATGTCCTTTTTTTCGCTTCACTGCAGCCAAGGTCAGTGATTTTGGTATCTCCGACACGTTACCTGAATTTGCGGACGAGGTGGAGGTTGCTTCCTTCATGGGCACATGGTCACGCGTGTCTTCAACTCTTAATATATATGTATAGATAGACCATATTGCGTTTAATGAAGGTTAACATCAGCTAGGATGCAATGTTCCAACCGTGTTCCAAGAACGGATGGTTCTGGGGACCAAGAAGACGTCGCCGGCGATCGCTTATCAGAAGCATCAGATAAACTATTATTTATGATGGAGTTAATCTTATCATATTGCTACATGCTTAACTGGTTGCATGCATGAAAAATTAAGTCGGCTGGGGAGATACATCCCCGACTGATGAGTCGTGAAGTTTCTAGCAGACCAGGTTTGCTTCATGAGCCAAGGACGGTAAATGTAACGTGTCAAACATGCAACTACCACTACTACAGAATGGTATATCAGAGACGGGTCGAAATCATCATCCGAGACGGTTTTCGGACCCGTCTCGGATTGGTGGTCAGGGATGACTAAAAAGTCATCCCAGACGGAGGGCTCGACCCGTCTCGGATGTGAATTTACAAAAAATAAAAAAAAAGACGCGGTCGCCGCACGCTGGCGACAACCGCTCTGAGACCGCTTGCCGCCGTCGCCGCTGCCCCGTGCCCCGTGCCCCGCGCCGGATCTGGCCGTTGCCGCTGCCCCGTGGCCTCTTGCCGCCGTCGCCACTGCCCCGTGCCCCACACCGGATCTAGCCGTCACCGCTGCCCCGTGGCCGCTTGCCGCCATCACCGCTGCCCCGTGCCCGCTTGCCGCCGTCGCTGCTGCCCCGTGCCCCGCGACGGATCTGGCCGTCGCCACTGCCCCGTGGCCACTTGCCGCTGTCGCTGCTTGCCGCCGTCGCCGCTGCCCCGTGGCCCGCGCCAGATCCGGCCACCGGCGCCACGGAGAGGGCCCCCCTCGCCGGATCCGGCCGCCGACGCCACGGAGCGGGCCACCCTTGCCGGATCCGGCCGCCGACGCCACGGAGCAGGCCGCCCTCGCCGGTGCTGCTCACGAGCGAGGAGGAGAACTGGAAAAGGGCGGAGGGGAGGAGGTGGAGAAGAGGGGGAGGAGGAGGAGGGAAGCGGAGGGGATGTGGCCGGCCCGGTCGTCGGCGGGTGAGGATGGGCGGCGGCGTCGCGAGGTGGGTGCGCGGCTAGCTGTCAGGTGCGGGTGGGAGAGGGGAGCGCCGGCCGCGACACTTAGAAAAAAGGGAGTGAGGGGTGGGAGTGGGATAGAACGAAAATTTAGGGTTTTTTGATATATATACTAGGTATCTAATGGGCCTACTGGGCCGGCGTCATTCCAGACGGGCCTATAGCCCCAGACCCGTCTCGGATGACTCAGTGTCATCCCAGACGGGTTATTTTCTAAAACCCGTCTCGGATGACATATTCATCGCAGACGGTTGAAATAAATACCCGTCTGTGATGAGTCATTGGAGACGGGCTCGTGTTGACTCGTCTCGGATGACGTATCATCCAAGACAGTGCGGTCCTGACAAAAGTCATCGCAGACGGCCCAATTTTCCCACCCGTCTAGAATGTGATCTATCCAAGACGGACACTTCTAACCGTCTGCGATGGGCTGTCCAGTATAAACCATTCTGTAGTAGTGTACGAGCTGTAAAAGTGGATGCACAACTTAGCTCTTAGCTAGTGGTGTGGTGCAGCTGAGTTGAAAAGTACTTAATTTTTTGCTTGAGTCGGTACTAGTTTAGATCTGTTTATTTAGGCTATAAATATGCATATACGTCACACCTTATAGTACAAAAGCTTGTAGCTCATTGCTATATATTAATATAACTTCATATTAGTAACTAGTACTTAGTGTGCACCTGTGTGAGAGATTGAGAGAGAGGGAACTTTTTTTATAAATATTATTTTTTTAAAAAAAATTCTAGAATTTATAGGTTTATTTGAAAAAATCATAAAACTAGCACCCTGTCGTCTAACGGTTGGACGACAGGAGGCTTGTCGTCCAACCGTTAGATGACAGGGGGCCAGTCGGCCATTTGTGGAACGAGAGGACCTATCGTTCAACGGTGGAACGACATCCCCGAGTACTATAGCAGAGAGTACTGTAGCAGTAACAGTACTCATATCTTCGATTTTTTTTCTTCTTCCAAATCATCTCGTGCATTAAATCTTAGTAGAAAAATGGATCATTTACAGGCCCATGTATCCACGGGTGCGATCGGATTTCAAATCCGTACACCGGTTTTCGAATTGCTATAAATTTGAGTGGTTTTTACCCAAAAATCAAAGATATGAGTACTGTTACTGCTACAGTACTCGCTCCTACAGTAGCTCGGGGATGTCGTTCTACCGTTGAACGATAGGTCCTATCGTTTCACGAATGGCCGACTGGCCCCCTGTCGTCTGACGGTTGGACGACAAGCCTCCTGTCGTCCAACCGTTAGACGACAGGGTGCTAGTTTTGTGATTTTTTTAAATAAACCTATAAATTCTAAATAAAAAATTTAAAAATAATATTTATAAAAAAAAGTCGAGAGAGAGGTGTGTGTGTGAATCACATGTAAGAGAGAGAAACTGAGTGATGCATCTCCTGCTAGTGATTGACAGATCGATCGCCGACTACTACATACATGCCGCAGCTCATGATGCTCTTGCTTTTGTCTTCACTGCAGCCAAGGTCAGTGATTTTGATATCTCCGAGATGTTACCTGAATCTGCTGAATCTCCGGATGAGGCGGTGGTTGCTTTCTTCATTGGCACATGGTATGTATATATGTGACCTAGCTTATCTGACCTAGGAACTAATTAAGATGACATAACATATATAACTAGCTCTTGTATCTCTTTTTTCTTGCGATCTGTGAAACGAGCAAGAATTAAGGTTCCATCTTTCCTGTTTCATGTTAATTTTCAGCTGCATTTAGGCTCTAGAGTGTGTTCATAAAGGAAGTTTCTCAGTAAAGAGTAACGTGTACAGCTATGGCATTCTCCTTCTTGAGCTCATTACAAGAATGATTTGTGATCAGGAGGATTACATTTTCAATCCTATAACCAATTGGGTGCGGAAGTAAACATGCACATTTATTCAGGGTCTATTCGAGCGTTGAGAAATCACTGCATTTTGGTGAGATTAATTCCTAGGATTTGATAAAATGCCTGGACTATCTATTGATGGGGTATTTTTTTAATTAAAAATTAAACTAAGACGAGATATTTTACCAAAATATATTATATAACCTATGTATATATATACAAAGATTTTGGTCGGTTTTCTATAACAATTGAGTTCTTCTTTTGCACGTATGGGAGTCAAAGTAACATGAAAGACTGGAGCAGTGTATTGACAAACGGTTACTTGTTAATAGTGTAGAACCACAAATTGAGGAGATAAAAAGATGCATTCACATATTACTGCTTTGTGTTAAAGAGGATCCGGCACTCAATAAGTAACTTCTTTCACTTCATGAATACAAAGAATAACCAGAATGAGACGATAGCCCATGACATAAGGGAAAATGGCTTAATCAATAAACCATGTCATGTAAATCTAAGTGCTTTGAGTTTTCAATTTTCCATGGGTTGACATGATCTCCAGTATCTTGTGCTAGTCAAACCCACTATGCATACTTAGTCATCTAACATAACCCTTGTCCTGGTGCAAGTTTGATTGTTATTCTCTCCGCCGATAAAGACCATATTTTATAAGCCATTATCTAAAATCTTATTAGCACATCAGTAAGTTGTCCTAGTAGTAACTGCATAGTGAAAGATAGAAGGTAGAGAAAATCATAACAAACTAAATAATTTACAGTCATAAATTTTAATATCTCTGCACTGGTACGAAATAACCACTCTCGTGATGTTATAGAAAACACCAATGTACAAAGAATCCACGATACTCTCGGTGCCCCAATATCATGTTTCACTCCTTATAAGCAGCTGCATAAAAGAAACATACAAAACAATAAAATTTTGAAAACCAAAAAAGGAATTTTGCAAGAAAACCGTTACAGCAACAAAAGAAGAAGATCACAAGGGCAACTCTCTCTCTCCAGTCACTCCCACAAAAAAACCAACTACTCTCTCTCTCTCTCTCTTATCAATTCAATATCATAATCATACTACGGCAACATTAGCCATTATGAAGAACATGTACAGTGCATGTGCTCGGAAAGGCGCTTAACAAAATAAATCAATTTTCTCTTGCCACATAGACTAGCATTGATGCTTGTTTTATAGCATCAGTGCTCAATTAGGCACCCATGCTTAAGAGATGTTTATATATTTAATTAGTACTAATTAATATATAATAAATAAGCTAAGTACCTCTAAGAGAAGCTTGCGTTGGAGTGGATGATGTGGCTATATTCTCCTTCTTTAAACACTCACATACATGATTATATAAACCCTAAACCCTACATGCCCTATATGCTCCCGCTTCGACTCCGTCACCTCCACCACCGCCTACACCCAAGAAACAAACCCCAAAAAGATACCTGCGTAACTTGCAGCGGCGAGAGGCCCGGAGGGAGCCAGGCGAGTGCAACATTAGGAGAAATCATTCTCCGGCGGAAACCCTAGCGGCCAATGGTGGTGGACAGCGAGAAGGCTATGGCGGCGGCGGCGGCGCGATGGGTGAGGAGTGAGGAGGTGGCGGCAAAGGGGGGGAGGAGGAGAGCGTGAAGCTATTCGTGGAGAAGGTATTAATTCTTTTATAATGTATTCCTTTTCTAATAAAATCTAGCATAGTGATTCTTTTAGAAGGGAAAAAGGCATTGTTAAGAGAGAGAAATAATCGCATACCATCACACATATATTCTCAAGCTAAATCATAATGTTTTCCATTATGTTTCAATTCAACTACAGTAGATATGTCAAAAAAAAGCACATGGCGTGTATAAAAGGCCTTTGAACTTCTCACTATAGCCAGGGAGGGTGACATTGGGGCCATTCAAAAGTTTGTCTTGATAGAAAACTCGCCGGCAAATTTGCTAATCATGAGGAACATCACATGCTGTTTTCTGAGCATCTTGCTGTCAAAATGCAAATTTTCAATCTTTCAAAGAGACTCTTGCATGGCCGACAGACCTAGAAATTTATGAACGGTCATTCTGCTGTGGATACATAACATTGCTTTGCTACAAATTCAAAGTATAAATGCTCGAAGTGAATATATAAAAACATAGCACCATGGTCTGGTATCACTAAAATCAAAAGTCTTCATAAAAAATGGAAATGCCCAACAGGCCTAGTAATTACCAAATGAAATGTAATTCAGATGAGGAAACCTAATATTGCCAAGCGTTAGTAGGCTTAACAAATACGCATCTTCATGGTGAATTTTGACAAACTAAGGATGTGAGAAAATTGAGAAATCTATGAGAGGAAAAGAACCATATACAACCGGTGATTGTATTGGAAATATGAAACAGGTTACTTTGTATGAGTGGTGATGAATAACATATGAGAGCCAAAAAGATAAATAGGGGTATGACCTGGGAAAAAAACATAAGAGTTTATGTGCATGCTATAAATTTACTAAAAGAAATATAAAAGTAAGTTTCACCATATTTTTATCAAGAAGCTTAGCCATGAAATGCTCCTCATTTTCACTTTGTTTTCTCGAACCCCTGTGTACGTAGTTCCTTACTATATGGTTTGACGGCAACTTCAGATCCATCAGAAAATTTTCCCTGAAACAAGTAGTGTACACAGAAATTTCAAGCTTCTGAGGTTTGATGATCGGTTGTGTTTCTGATATGGAAGTGAAATATTACTGGTGATAGCACCCTACATATATAGATGCTGTAAAATTTTAGGAATAATCTCAAAAGGGTGCAAAGGGGATGTGGTTTTGGAGTTCACCCCTTGGAGCTTCTTTGGTTATATAAGGACGACTATTGTCAAATCCCTGTGGATGAGCAAGGAATTTGAGCTGAAATCTCGGGCAGCATGCGTGAGTTTAAACATGAAGCTCACAAACGTTGTGAAAAGTGTGAATTTTCCTGCTCCTATATATGACCATATGCTAGATATAGGTAGTCAAAAGATAAAATGGTTTGTTCTAAAAAAGAGAAGGAGAAATAAATAAAATATAAAACAGTCTAAGCAAGAAATCTACTATATACTAAAAGTAGAATATGATAGAAAAATCTACTATATACTAAAAGTAGAATACAATAGAGAAAATAGAGAAATGCTAGAAATTCCCACAAAAACCAAAACATCTGACCGTTAGTCTGGTGAACCCTTTTATTATTAATAGACCACAACCGATAGATCTTCATAACTGTACCTAACTAAATCACAGCCGATAGATCTTCATAACTGCACCTAAACAAATTACAACCGATAGATTTTCATAATCGCACCCAAACAGATTACAGCCAATAGATCCTCATAACTGTACCTAAACAAATCACAGCCAGTAAATCATGTGGATCAAAAACTATCAGGAATAGACAAATAACCAACATATATTTTCCTCTGAGGTGACATATCTATCTATTTTCTGAATAAACCGTCATGTCCTTTTAATATATAACTAGCATAGTGTCCGCATTGTCCCGCACAATTAACATTAGATCAGTATAGGAAATAAAAGTTCAGATCGTGAGCCGGCGCGCTAGTCATTGTATTGAGCCGTCTATTTAGGTACAGTTATGATGATCTATCGAATGTGATCTGTTTAGGTAGAATTATGATGATCTACGGTTGTGATCTGTTTACGTACAATTAGGAAGATCTATCGATTGTGGTATATTTAGGTATAATTATAAAGATCTATCAGGCTGTGATCTGTTTAGGTGCAGTACGAAGATCTATCCGTTATGATATGTTTATGTGCAGTTACGAAGATCTATCAGCTGTGATTTGTTTAGGTGTAGTTATGAAGATCTATCGGTTGTGGTCCACTAATAATAAAATAGTCCACTAGATTCACGGTCGAATATTTTACTTTTTCTATGAGAATTTTTTATTTCTCTCTATTTTTTCTATTATATTCTACTTTTATCGTATAGTAGATCAATACCAACCATCATATATACCTTCGCAACTGAGCTGATGCTTTTTTCTTTCTCAGTCACCAAAATCTCCCTTTAATCCTCTAAAAAAAATAACACCCTTTAATTCCAGTCTCTCGTTAGCTTTAACAAATCTGCAGCAGTCACCCCTAGAAACGCGAATAGCCCTGTGGATCAAAAACTGTCAGGAATAGACAAATAACCGACATATACTTTTCCTCTGAGCTGATTGTGGGACCGGGAAATTAGCTGGTCCACAAGGTTATTCACGTTTCTGGTAGTGAGTTTTGAGCATTCAAATACTTACGTAATCAAAACAATAATGTTATAGATGTCTTGATTGAAAATATGATAACTATACGTTCAAATTTGAAGTCAAAACGTTTTCCTTAATATTGCATGTATATTAAAATTTTCAAAATTTGAGTACAAACTGTATTTGTAATACTATAAGTTTGTAACATTTTTCATTAGTGTTTTATGAAATCTAATGTCAAAGTTGCAAACTTGTTCACACTGAAAGTAAAAAAATATCATTACCTTTTTAGGCATCATCGTAATCGATCTGATGCCTCTGTAGGGTGTATAGGGTGTATGCTTCATTATTTTTACATTAATTTAAAGAAGTAATAGTACATACGTCTTGACATTTTGCTAGGCGAAAGAGACTACTGTGCTTTGACCTCGGACGAATTTGTGCTCTAGCATTAAGGGGAAGAAGGTAATGAAATCTTTGCTGTCAATTCTTCTTAATGTCCTTTTGCAAAGCAAAATGCTTCTTGGCATCTCCTTAGTTATGTATGTTGAACTATGTGTAGCATGACAATTAAAGCTTTTAACGTAGGTTGGTCAAGGGTATATATGATTATTGGTGGGTGAAAGTTAATATTATATCTAAGCAAGAGGTCCTATGTGCAATATTGACATCTATTCTCTAGATAACAAATCTAATACATAGTTTTCGTATGGCCAACGTAGACAGCTTGACACTCATTAATAGTCAAAATTTAAAGAGGATGATCTATATGGATCCTAAAACATAATTTAAGAAGAACATGAGTACACAAGATAGATGTTGAATACCAAGAAATGGAAAAAAAATATCATAATGGTATTCTTGAACTAAATTGAGAAGAACATGAGTACATATAGGTCCACACACAGCCTAGCACCGTTGCCTCCCGGTGAAGTAGCTTAAACTAAATGAATTATTGAATTACTAGTGACAACTTTTGTACATGCAAGTGATATATATTTATATACGCATATATATATGTATGTATATTTAAAATAGTAGAGCCCGGACATCATAAAGTTCCAAGTAATTATAATATGTATATATATATATACTGGGGCTGGGAGCCTGGAGGATGGCTACTTCTCAAAATTTGATCTAGACGACGAGTGATGTCAATATAGCCAATGACGGGGAAGAGTAGGAGATAGGAATCCATTATATTCTGGACATCATGGTACTGATCAGCCTGATTTCCTGCCATGAAGAAACGGTACATGAGGTTGCTCCCTTGGCAGGACGTGACTAGCATGTACGCTTGCTGGAGTGCGTCGTCCAGTCCGTCTAGCGGTCTCCTGAAATTAAATGTATTCAGAGATTAATTCGTGAGATCGAGATGGAGATGGAGCTGTGGCATGGGTTTTTCCCTGTCCCATCCGCGTGGTTTGGTGGCGTGGCGATGCATCTCCTGCTCTTGGATTACAGTAACTGACAAGACAAGCCGGCGGCCTGGCTTTTGCGTACGTATCTGTGTCGCGCGATTTCCTCGATAACGTCAGGTGTGTGTGTTCCTAGCTAACTAACTTCTGGCAAGGTTTTTAAGTTTTGCTTAATTAGTTTGGTCGTCAGGGACGCGAGCATGCAACTGCAATCCGTGGATAATGTATGGGAGGCTGGCCGGCCAAACTACTGGTGGTGGTGCATGCATGCTTCGCCTGCCGCCGATGAGTGCTAAGATCGATCGGCGACTGCTTGTCCTTGCAGACATGCATGCCCAGCAGCCGGCCGCAGCTCATGATGCGCGCGTAGCTAGCAAGCTAGTATTTTTGGTTGTTGTCTAGCTTAGAATTAATCTTGCTGCAGTATGTAATGTACCTAGCTAGTGAGAGTGAGAGATCTCTTCTCTCTCCCTGTCCGCTTGGTTCGATCTTGAGCTGCTGCTGATCGAGTCACACTCACACACACATCCGCGCCCCTCAGTCAATACCCATGTTCTATTTGCCCTTTCCTTTCTCTTCGCTGCAGCCAGACAGCTAGCTAGCTACGCGTCTTCTCCGTAGCACTTGACCGTGCTGTGCAGCGTTTGCCCGTCCCTTACGTGACCTGACCTGCAGTAAAGGGAGCAGAGTCCGGTGAAACACCAAAATAATCATACTACTATATATATATGAATTTGATCTCTGTTCAGAGAATACACTGCTAAGTTTCTTTTCAATAATTATATGAGTTACTTTTTAGATGTGTATGGTGGGATTATGTCTAGACTTCCAAGTTTACAATGACCATCTACGTCATGTAAACATAAAATAAATTACGTATACGTACACCCTCCTCTCTTGTCTTTTTATGCACATCACACATATTGGCATACTCTTGTCCAAAAATTATAGACTCACACCAACTCCCACATTGTATATACTAAGATAAGAGTTCTTCAGATTTTTTCAGAACTTTTAACTGTTCCTTCTATTTGCACGCAGGTGGTGTAGAAAATCAACACTCTAGTCGATGATGTGCAGATATGTGTCACTTGTGGGTGGACCCCAATTAGCTGTGACGGTCATAAGCTTTTCAATAATATCTAGCATACAGTATGTAGTTTCATGAAATTACAACTTTAATGTATAGTTTGTGATATCAACAGCACTCTTTGGCACACATCTAGTATATAGTTTGTGATATCAACAGCACTCTTTGGCACACATCTAGTCCAACTGATCAGCACAGGAACTACACGGCGTCTCTATCTGAAAGAAAGTTAATTATTGATGAACTAATGATCGAGGCAACACTGGAACAGTCAAGACAGATCGCATGATACTAATCTTCTCGCTAATTCTTGGACATTATTCTCTCTAATCTCGCTGCTCATCCCTTTACTCCACTGCACGCACGCTCACCGCCTCCTCCTGCTCCATGACCTACACCACCGACTGCCAAAGCCGCACTGCCGTCCCCGAATGCCTCCACCACTGGTGGAGGAAGGGGCTCAGGCTGACGGCCAGTGGAGGATGAGGCCTGCGCCGACGGCCGGTGGAGGGGCAGGTCGGTGGAGGTCAGTGGCGGGCCGGCAAATGTCGGCTGCGTGGAGGAGGGCATTCAAGAGGGGCGGCAATCGGACGGTGGAAGCTAGCGGCACTCTGGATTTGGATGATGGTGGCGCGGGCGGATGGGGGCGCTCGAGCGCAGCGACGGGGGAAGGAGGGGCGGGCACTGGCTTTGCGCCGAGAGGAGGAGGACAAGGGAACGGGGGGCATGGGCGCTGGCGGTGGGGTCAGGCGAGAGAGGAAAAAGGTCAGATGAGCGGGGTGCGGTGCGGGAGCAGGAGCGGGGTGAGGGACTGGGGGGAAACAAATCCTATACGACCCGGGTCGCACCGCCCCGCTCGGGAGACCACCTTCACCTTCTGACACCTGTGAGCACGGATCTTAAAGCAGCCGATTCCAGACCCGGGTATCGGGAGACCCCCTCCCCGTGCGTCCACGTGTCCCTCGCCCCCGCCGCCGGCCGCCCGAGCTCCCCGACGCGCCGCTCTGCAAGCTCGCCGCCCCCGAGATGGCCCCCCTCCCGCTCGGCTAGCTCGCCGCCGCTCGCCGCCCGCCGAGCTCCCCCGCCGTTGTCGCGCACAAGTCCCCGGCGCGGCACCGACGGCGGCGGGGCTTACCGGGAGGGACGGAGGCGAGGCGGCGCGGGGAAGCGGCGGCGGAGAGGTGGAGCGGCGGCGAGGCGGAGCCGGGGGCCGAGACGACGAGGCGAGGCGGGGGAGGCGACGGGCGGCGACGACGCACGGGCGGCGACGACGCGGAGGCGGCGGCGACGGGGAGGATGGCGAGGAGCTCAGGCGAGGCAGCGAAGGAGGTGGAGGAGGCGGCGGGCGCTCGGGACGGGGCAGCTCGGGCGGCCGGCGGCGGGGGCGAGGGACGCGGCGCACTCGAAGGGGACGGGAGAGAAGTGGGGAAATGGGATTCGGGAGGAGCTCACGGAAGGAAAGGGGATTCGGGTCGGCTGCTTTAAGATCCGTGCTCACAGGTGTCAGAAGGTGGAGGTGGTCTCCCGAGCGGGGCGGTGCGACCCGGGTCGTATAGGATTTGTTTCCGGACTGGGGAAGGGGGTGGAGGGCACGTGGTGGTTGGTGAATGTAGTTATTTCACTAAATTGGAGGGTATTTTCTAAATGTCAATGACTATAAGCTTGAGAAGTCGTCTTTCTTTAGGTTTTCCTTAACCAACACAAATCTGAGAGGCTTAACTTTTCTTGTAACTTCTTGAGACCATAAATTAGCTAAGAAGGAAAAAAGAGGCCGTAGTATGACACGACGTATTCTATCACGATTAAGCTAGCGAGTCGATTGTTAATAACAAAGTCAACTTGATTAGGAAAACGAAAAATCATTACAGATCGACAAGCCATAACAGGGTGCATGCATGGTACTAGTTTAATTTTAGACCTATTCTGTTTTGGAACCTCCGATACCTATCTATGCACAACAGCACAAAGCCCATTAATTGTCTGAATTTATTCTTTTCAAATTGTACTCTGCAGACTACTGATCATGTAAACCATCACTTCATTGATCTCCAGTGAATTAGTATCATCAGCAATGCAAGAATGTGATAACGAACAAATTTGCCATACATATAACAGTCCCATGTACGAAAAGGACATCAACATATTCTATTGTTGTTTTAGTGGGTCATCTCGTGGAAAAGATAAATACATTTAGAATTAGAAAAGACAGAATTTAGATATAGAGGCCAAAAGCATGCGCAATTTCCTTATAAATGGCATAGTAGAAAAATAGAGAATGTGAACATAGACGTAGATATAGAAGCATGGTAGTCAATACAAGTACATATCTAGGTTTACACAAACTAAAACTTAGAGTTTAAACAAAAGTTCCTACCATCTTCTCAGATATCTGCAAGGCTAGGTTCTTCCCTCCCATGACTAACAGTAGTAATGCAGAGCGCTTGAGCTCTAAGCACAATGAGAGGTTTCATCAGTGAACCATTTAAAAACAGCATACAGAGGAGAACAAAAGAAAAAGCACATACATGACTCCCCCAATGACAACACCAAATGGTTTTCATCAGCAGCCAAGCTAATAGTAGCAATCTGAGAAGGGATTCAGCGACATAGTAAAAAATATCATCTGCTAATAACATCATCAAGTGCTCTACAAAGAGGGAAATTAGAACAATCTTTTTATACAACTTACCTGGCTCTTGTCACCCCCCTCACCAAAGAACGTAATGAAAAATGCCTACACCACACAAATCAATGTGACATAGTCAATATTCTGGTGAAATCAAAGGCACCATATTATTGTTAACCATTTTTTCGATACCTTTATAAATATTGGTGAGAAGAAATGCATGAGAAATGGTTTGTGCTATTTCTTCATATCATCATTTGCCTAATATTTGCCTAACTGAGTTGCAGATCCAGATAAGCATAACGAACCAAATTAATACGTGATGCCTGATGGGTTGATGTAAAAAGGGGGAGAAAGGACACTGATTGAAAAAGGATAAAAAGAAAGCAAGATCACCCTCATCCCTCAGTAATCAAGTTTCTATCAAGTATCAACATACGATATTTGAAGAACTTAGCATAATTTCAATAAAGCCCACTAAGATGGGTTTCTTCTTAGTTTTTGCTTGTTTGCTATTCAGATACTAACAACCGCATTGGAGTCATATGCTTCTTTCTTCCTTTTATAGAGAATCTAGGAAAAATATGCATAGACCTTTGGATACAGTGAAGCGAATGAGTGAGGAAAAACAGAACTTTTTCATGCTATACTAAAATTTATGCATGGTAGGTCCAGTAATTCTTACAATTAGCACTTACCAGATTTGGTGCAACCCAACCTAGAAAAGCTGATAAAGCTGTCATCACCTAGAATTTTCAACTCCATCAGTTAAGTAGAAAAAACAGGGCACTATTAGAGCATGCAAAATTTTAAAAATACTCACTGCTAATGCGGATAGACAGCCGGCAAAGACAACTTCCAGGGATGGTGCATGGCCACAATCCTATAAAGGTAAATAGTAAACATGAGTAAACACGGTGATCAAGCCCCAAAAGAAAGAAAACATAGCAAAAGAGCTTTTTTAAAGTGGAGAATATTGATGAGTGCATCATTAGAAAGGAATATGTTTGGCTTGCTATTCCAGACCCTGTCAAATCCATCATCCCCTGAAGAGGTAACGCTCCAGCTACGATGCTTCTAAGGTTACCTTGGTGCTAAAACGGTTTTGATGGAAGAGGACAAGCATCTCATCAAAGATTTAAGTTTGATCAATAGTTAGACCAATAAAATACAGATTACGTGACATAAAAGTAACATCATTACAAAATGCTTTTGAATACGAATCCAATGGTACAACTTTTGTGTCGCATAACACACATTTCATCACCTCATGCGGAATACGACCTTGCAGTGTAAATTGCCGGCTGGGCGGCCGGAAGACGAGCTTCATCACCCCTAGGTGCTGAACCTAGCCAAGATTGCGTCCCGCTTCTGCGTGGGGCTCGTGCGGCTCCTGGGCCACCAGGCCGTTGCGGATCTCACCAAGATCCCAAGGCTGTTGAGGCATCCGGATCCGGCGCCGCACGCCTACCCTGAGGTCGGATTGGCTGGTGCGCGGCGGGAGACCGGCGGTGCGGCGGGAGGCCAGCGGAGCGATGCGAGACGGAACACAGATGTGGATGGAGAGAGGCGGAGGTGCCTCCGTGGATCTCGACCCAGCCGGATAGTCTGCAAGGAGGCAGCCATCCGCGCCGCCGCGTCTGCCGCTGGAGCAGGCCACATCCGCGGCTCCGTCTCCTCGTCTCCCGAGCCTCTGCTGCCTCATCTCTCAGGCCTTCTCCCTGATGCCATCCTCGGCTCTGTCCCTTCCATCGAGGCCATCACCCTCTGCTCCCTCCACTCCTGAGACGGCCTGCACGTCAACACCTTCCAGCCAATGAAGACCGTGAGTGCTCCTTCTTCTTCCTTTTGCTCTACCTCTATCTGCTCTGCTCTACTCTGTTCTGCTCCAAATGATTCGAGTTGGACCACTGTGCTGATGGGTTTTCTTAGTAGCATGGCACTACGCTCTGAATGTGGCATTGCTGTCCATCTTCGGGGGAGGAGATGCGCTACATCGAGGAGTTGAAGTAGGCATTTGTGGCCGAGGCAACGACAAGACGGCCGGATCTTGCAGCGATGGCTCATCCCCACGCTCCCCCGTGGTGGATGCGACCGGATCTGGGCTCGCGACTGCCGGATCCAGTGGCGGCGGGCAAGAGAACTGGCTTGCTCGCTGTTGCGTGCTATTTTTTATTATCTTCAGAATCTCACATCAGAGACGACCGAGAGCAGACCATCTGTGATAATTTGGGTCATCACAGACCCTTTCACAGAGACAGGTGATAATTAAAACCGTCTTTGATGACATTTTTCATCCGTTTGTGATGACGGTTTCGGCAGCTGTGTGCTTTTTATAGGCCCAATAAGGTTTGGGTACTTTTGCTATATATGGATAAGTAGCAATTAAATATTTAAGTATCTCTTAAGCAATATGTTTAATTAAACACTCATGCTATAAAACAAACATCTATGCTAGCCTACGTGACAAAAAACCATTTTATTCTGCTAAGTATCTCTAAGCTGATAATGGCTAATGGATATGCACGTAGATGTAGTTCTAGTAGTATGATTATGATATTAAATTGATGAGAGAGAGAGCGCAGGTGGTTTTTTTGTGGCAGTGTTCGGAGAGAGAGAGCTGTCCTTGTGATCTTCTTTTGTTGCTGTAACGGTTTTCTTGCAGCTTCCTTTTTTGGTTTCAAAATTTTATTGTTTTCTATGTTTCTGTTATGCAGCTGCTTATAAGGAGTGAAATATGATACCAGGGCACAGAGAGTATCGTGGATTCTTTGTATATTGCTGTTTTCTATAACATCACCAGAGTGGTTATTTCGTACCAGTGCATAGATATTAAAATTTATGACTATAAATTATTTGGTTTTTTATTATTTTCTCTACCTTCTATCTTTTGATGTGCAGTTACTACTATAGGACAACTTGTTGATGTGCTAATAAGATTTTAGAGATAATGGCTTATAAATTATTGTCGTTATCGGTGGAGAGGATAACAATCAAATTTGCACCAGGACAAAGGTTATGTTAAATGACTAAGTATGCATAGTGGGTTTGACTAGCACAAGATAATGGAGATCATGTCAACCCATAGAAAATTCAAATTCAAAGCACTTAGGCTTTACATTACATGGTTTGCTGATTAAACGGAACCACTTTTTTCCTTTTGAATTTTTGTTCACTCACCATTCAAGTACTCAATTACGTATGTAAAGATCATGTGGATCGAGTATAGAATGTGCCCATCATCATTCATCAATTACCATCGATCATTTTAAGTTACGAATCTGAATTACCATGCATCGATTAGCTGCAATCGTACGTTACAAGTACACATATACTCTTAGTTGTATGACACGACATATGTCTATCACGATCAAGCTAGCCAGTGGATTGTTAATTACAAAGTCAACTTGACTAGGAAAACGAAAAGTCATTACAGATCGACAAGCCATAACAGGGTGCATGCATGGTACTAGCTTAATTTTAGACCCATTCTGTTTTGGAATCTTCGATATCTATCTATGCACAACAGCACAAAGCCCGTTAATTGTCTGAATTTATTCTTTTCAAATTGTACTCTGCAGACTATTAATCATGTAAAACCATCACTTCGTTGATCTCCCGTGAATTAGTATCATCAGCAATGCAAGAATGTGAATGTGATAAAGAACAAATTTGTCATACATATAGAAGTCCCATGTACGAAAAGAACATCAACATTTCCTCTTACATTTAGGTCAGTTCGCGGTTACTATGTATGTAGTACACTAGTCCTGCATGAAGGTATGCGATGATCAATCTAGGTAGTAGGGGAATCTTCACTATTAAATCCAACATTAAAATAAGTAAGTATTTCTGAAAATCCACGGAATGACACACGGATCCTTTAATTAAACCATAGCAAGAACAACAGCACTAGCTTAATTCTTCTTCTCGGCAGTTGGCGCAGGATATTAAAAAACCTGGCCTTCTACATCGTATTTTTCATTTTTCGGTTATTTCTCTTATTTCAGTCTCACGAAGCTAGCATTGCAATTTTGCATGGACGTGCACGTGCTCTTCTACAGCCAGAGCGCGCCGGCGCTCTTGAGCATCGGGACAAGCTCACCGGCGACGTGCAGCGCCATGACCCTATTGGTGCCGCCGACGAGGCTGCCGCCGATGAACACCGCGGGCACCACCGGCGTGCCGCGGCCGAGCTTCCTGGCGAGCTCCCTCTCCATCTCCCTACCTCGGGGGTCCTTGTCCAGCTCGTGGACCGCCGCGCTGACGCCGAGGTCGCCGAGGAGGGACGTCACGGTGTGGCACATGCAGCAGCTGCTCGCCGTGAACACCACCACCGCCCGCTCCGACGCCAGCTTCGTCACCCGGTCCATCGACGATGAGAGGGAGGTTCTAGAGACTTCTACCGGTGATCAGAAGGTTCCAGAGGCTTCTAGTCTCACTGTATCTGCTTAGATGAGAATGAGATGATCTGGAAGCTAGGTGGTTGCTGTGGTCTGCTGCTACTGGGGTGGTTTGCCTTTTATAGGCCTAATAAGGTTAGGGTACTTTTGCTATATATGGATAAGTAGCGATTAATTAGTATCATGTCCTCAGCTTGTTTACTATGGAGCATAGATTTGGTTCTTCTATTAAAAGAACACTTCTTTTTGATCCAGTATGCTAAAGGTTGGGTGGTTTTGGATAAGAAAAGATTTTGATGTCCATGATGGCCCACGGAACATTGGAATCTTTCCTCATCAGTTGACCTCTTGAAGAACTTTTTATTGTTTTTGCGGGGTGACCTCTTGAAGAATCTACCAAGCCTGAACCTAAAAAAGAAATTTTATCACTGGAATCCATTTATCCAGCTCGCGCCATCGATCTTCCTCAACTGAATATTTTCGTCATGTATGCTTTCTTTTGTCGACCAACCGGCCGCATCAGATGTGTGCATACCCACCGGCACTGTGATGATGTTCTACTCCTGCGAGAGATTCCTGATATATCTGACGCTGCAGGCATCGCATCTCATCTGGACGGAGATATACATGTGCAAATGAGCGCGCCGACATGCGTGAGATATATTTATCAGATGCTTAGTTTGGGTGTTCTTGGGTTCTCGTGATGGATCGTATGATGCGTGATTTCTTCTAGGATTTGGGACATCTATATGTGCATGTACTTGTGAGCTTGGCTCCTCATCTTCTCATGGGGCACTCACTGTTTCATGTTGTAATACTACCTTGACTTTGTACGCATCGTTTTTTCTCTTCTTCCGATTTTTTGTTTTATCACTGTATTTTTTTAGAAAAAAAGTTCCGAGGTCCTAAAATATAAGAGTTTGCTGGGGATATCGGCTTATCATATAACACACCCAACTTATTCAAAGCAAAACATAATTAGCCCACGCCACCACCGCTGATCTTCTGCTGCTTGTAAGCGTTTTTCAGAAACCAGACTTCTCGACTGCATCATCAGAGGAAAAGATTTATGAACAAGCTGAGTAGGAGAGGAGCACAGGTGTTCTCTGAACGTACGTACACCGTATCATTCCTTATATGTCAATAGAGCCGTCCATCTGATGATCGGCCTACGTGACGGATTGATTTTGACACTTATCTCGATAAGGTCAATTATGTACGGTGTTCATAGATGAATTCATAATTGTTGCTCTGTGATCATACTGATGTCGTGGCCTTAACGCACATTGCCTCTACCGATCGGTATTCCGCCATTGGGATGTAGCACGCGAATATCAGTGATTAATCGAACCGAAACCGCAATCCTATACAGGGTCAATTTCATTTTCCTGTTGGACTTAGGTCCAGTTCGCCGTCAATATGTTGTAGGAGTACCGTGTTACGCCGTGAAATACTGACATCTAGTTGACAGAGGTATCTTTACTAAATTCGATTCGATAACATTTGCTGATAGATCTCACAAAATATGCTTCCAGCTAATTATTATATCAAATAATAAACATAAACGAGTTCTTTGAAAAGCCACCGAATAACACATGGAGCCTTAAACAAGAACAACACTAGTAGCTTAATTCTTCTTCTCGGCAGCCGGCACAGGATATTAAAAAACCTGGCCTTAATTCTACAACGATTTTTCGTTTGTTAGCTCTCTTATTTCATACTATCACAAAAGCTAGCATTGCATTTTTGCACGCATGTACACATGCTCTTCTACAACCAGAGCGCGCCGGCGCTCTTGAGCATGGAGACGAGCTCGCCGGAGAGGTGCAGTGCCATGACTCTATTGGTGCCGCCGACGAGGCTCCCGGCGATGAACACCGCGGGCACCACCGGCGTGCCGCGGCCGAGCTTCCTGGCGAGCTCCCTCTCCATCTCCCTGCCCCGGGGGTCCTTGTCCAGCTCGTAAACCGCCGCGCAGACACCGAGGTCACGGAGGAGGGACGTCACGGTGTGGCACATGCAGCACCTGCTCGTCGTGAACACCACCACCGCCCGCTCCGACGCCAGCTTCGTCACGCAGTCCATCGATGATGATCGGTAGCTTCTAGCAAGTATCTGTCTCTGCTTAGATGAGATGATCTGAAAGCTGGTTGCTGTGGTTTGGTGCTGCTGGGGTGGCTTGCCTTTTATAGGCTCAAAAAGGTTTTGATAATTCGCTATATATGGATAAGTAGCAACTAATATCATGTGCTCAACTTGTTTACTATGGAACATAGATTTGGTTCTTCTATATAAAAACAATTTTCTTATCTAGAAAAGGCTAAAGATTGGATGGTCTTGGATAAGAAAAGATGTTGGTGTTCATGAAGGCCCATTGAACATTGGAACCTTTCCTCATCTCAGTTGACCTCTTGCAAAATCTTCTATGTCTAAACCTAAAAAATCTTACCACATGTTATGCATGAGATTAGAATTGTATAGGTATTTTTGAGGATTTACTTAGGAGTAGAAAAGCATTCCTTAATTATGGTTCAGAAGTAAAATGTGTACATGCATGTTGGAACATGCCAAGCTCAAAGGTTGTGACCACATTACATTTTCTGCTGCACTTTGCTGAGTGTGAAGCCTGTAATTCTCACTGAAAATCTTTGATGCAATGCTAGCCATTTCCTCTGGTTGTTATTGTTCTGCTTCATTTCAATGAATTGAAAGTCTGAGCTCTGAAATGCGCCCTGCACATGACTGCTAACTTCAGACAATTGACTGTAAATACAAAGTCCAGAACAAGCACAAGTGGCGCCAACATCAACACAGCCACGCTTCGTCACATGACAGTATGGCACAAGATTCTGATTCCACCGCTTAAGAAGAGGTGCTTTGTATAGGAGGGGTCAGCTCCCATTCAGGTTCGGAATAGCATCTTCAGGCAGAGGGCTTCCAGTCTCATTCAGTCCCTCACACTCACTCTCTCTTCATACCTTATCCGTTGCACGGAATCTGTCCCATTTGCAATGCGTGCTGCCTCTGAAGATTTTCATCATCAGTCTGATTCTGTCCTTATCAGATATGCAGGCATTTGCCATGCCATGATGCACCGGTGAAATCTTGTTTTGCATATCTTCAGCACATACTGTGCAAGGGATGCTGTAGAACAGTAGCCGTTGATATGCTGCAATGCATCTTCTCATATATGGTGCAACCCCATAGGGCAAGCAGATGGCCATGGAGAATATTTGAATAGACACGTATCCTTATCCTCAGTTTTCTGACCTGGAAGTGCCGATCATATATGGACCTTTGCATCTTGGGATTCCCGGCTGATTTTGATCAGTTCTTGGCTCCTCAGAGAGAAAATCTGGAAAGGTGAGATGAAATGTAGAGAGAAAATCTGGAAATATCTCTGCAATAGAAAGGGAGAATCACAATGAGTAAAATTGTGAAAAGCCAGTGTACCATCAAAATAATTCCATTATTTCAGCCCATGATATCGTTATTTACATCAATTACTGTGTGTCTACAATGTTCATGGAGCTTCCATATAAAATTATCACTTGAGTAAAAGAGAGTACATTCTAAAGACGAAACCTCTCCTTATCCTCAGGAGAGCTCCTGGTGCACCCAATATGTCTACATTACATGAGCTATATACATAAAATGCAAATTAATATACTGTACAATTTACCCTCGGCTAAAGGGTTAGATAGATTCCATAGCATGTCGTTCTTGTGGATATCTTGATAAGATGATGGTTCCATCAACTTGAAGAATGTCACTATATGCTGAGTTACTTGCGCCAATCACAAATTGACAGGTTCCCCTTGAATCACTGTGTAGGCTGACGCCATAGTATTCAAGGTGATCTGCCACGCTTCTCCCATAGACCGACCTATTCAAGCAAGAGCAAAGAATAAGCAACACAAGAGGACCATATATTACAAGAAATGTGACAGGTATGTCAATACCTGCTGCAGGTTGGGTCCTCGCCTAAACAATCGCAAACTGTCTCATTTCTAGTAACTACATTTCCTACTATGGTGTTGTGAAGCCAAACCTGAAAAATTAATGGAAAACAAACAAATAACTTAACAGACCTTCAGTTTACTCTATACATATTTGTAAATTCTTTTCAAATATCAAAGACTAACCTCTCTTGCGAAGTGGTGATATGTCCATTCGCCTAGGTAATAAAAATATGGTGGCAAGTGTGGAACGATATCATTCTGATGAGTCACACGGATTGTTCTTGGGACCTGCTCACTGAAGTATGCAGCAAAAGCAGGATTGCCTACGCGAGGCTGTCCAAAAGTCATGAGCTGAACTTCTTCTGATCCATACTTAACCTAGAAAATAGATGGCAAAAGCAGTTAATTAAATCTGATATACCTACATATAATATATATTTTCGATTCAGGACAGGGGCCATAGCCTCTGATAAATATTATAATGAACACAGTCTTATTACAAAAGAGCATAGTTTCATACTTGCTTTGTAAAGCATATATTTACATTTGATGCACACAAAAAATTCAGCTGTTTTTAATGACGTGGTTCAAAAGGAAAAATTAAAACTGGTCCTGCATCTGTTTCCATAACATCACACAGGAAGTGCCTAGAGTTGAAGATACAACATGTACAAGTAACACATGAATATCCAGATGACAAATAAGTACTTACAGAGAGATCAAGGGCACAGAACGTCGCTAAAGCCCCTCCCATGGAGTGACCTACAACATTTATGGGTAGTCTTCCATATGTCCTCCAGGCCCACTGAACAGATTTTAGGATTTCATGTCGCAGAGTTGTATTATAATATGCAGAATAAAATCCATGGTGGACCTGCAACATGAGATAGACAAACAGCAAGTGAACAACAGTTATTTGAAATTCAATGGTATTTCTTAAAAAGATAGAAACTTGACCAGTGGGGGTACCATTGCATCTGGCATGCCTGGATAAGTTACATCCAGCTGCTTCCAGAAGAGATCTTCAATCCAATTTGAGGCACTTCACAATTAAAATTTCAAGAAACCAGTTAAAGAGATGTAGGAATGAACTGTTCTTAGCAACATATAATGTTTCATAGGTTTCAAAAGAGTAAAAGCTATTATGGCTCTAAATAATTCGTTAAAGAGAAACAGCGAATTTGGTGAAGAATGAAAGCATGTGTCCACATGGTATAAGTTTTAGTCAGTCATAGGTTTTATTTAGTAGAACCAACCATCATTCATACCTGTGTTCTTGGGTGCCTCTAAAAGCAATGATTATGGATTGTGGATCAGGGGCAACTCCAACAAAAGCCTGCTCAATTACTTTTTTAATACATGAGCATCATTTCATTTAAAACTGCATGTGAGAAGAAGATCGCGAGAACACTAAAAAAAATAATAAACCTGTAAACACTTCTCGACATCTACAATGATCTCTATCATCTCAAAACCCTGCTTTAACAATGCAAAAAAAAGAAGATAGTTAGACAAGGAACAACTTGTCAAAGCAGTGTGAGCAGCCAAGTCTAGTGTTCGACTAGACTCGTAGGGGTGTACCTTTGTGTTACCTTCACACCTTGGACAGGTCCATGTCAAAAGTGAGGTTAGGTCAGATGTATATACCTGAAATGCATTTACATAAGTCAAGTTTATAAACAGATTTATTGAGAAAACACAAACATAAGTTCCATAACAAGTATTACTCCAATTAAGATGATGGATAAACTGTCTATAAGATACAAGAAAGCTTTGCCAGGCAGAAGAAGCATTTGGATTTGCAAAGTTGCAATCAACGAAATAACAGGCTGGGTATTAGTGATTGTCTGATTGAACATGCTGCGTAGAAAAGGGAAGGAATTGCACATGGTGGAAAAAGGCATGAAAGATATTCTCATCAGAAAACCTAGGAGTGTGGGAAATTTGTTCTAAGGAACAAATTTGAGCAGTTCTCGACAAAACCAAGTACTAAGTACTAGCATACATTGTTCAGGGAGGAACTTACGGCAGATGCATATTCCACAAGAATATGAGCAAGAGTACTATTGTAAGAATAACAACCATGAGAGTGCTTCATCCTGAGTTCTGCATTGCGCAAAGAAAAGTGTAAATAACTTTATGTTACATTTTACAAAACAATGATTGATTTTTAGCTTATTAGCGTAATAGCAGTTGAAGGGATTTACATATCAGATATTAGTGTGCAGCCCAGTGACATCCAGCAACATTCTCATGATATGAAGGTTGCCAACTGATTTTCATACATAATCATAGTTCTTGCTATGGTATGTAGTCATCTCCAAGCACAAAGGCTGGAAGCATACATAATTAGCTTTATATTAACTGGCATGTCCTTTGCAATATTAGAGCATCTCTAGCCCATCCCCTAAAACTTAACTCCCTATACCACCTCCCTAAACTTAACTCCTCAAAATTTAGGGGTTTAAAAATACTTGCAACTAGCCCTTCCCCTAAATTTAACTCCCTATTCCTTTTTCCTTTGCTATTTCTTCAAAAAAAAATCACAAAATCCTCAACAAATCCCCCACTGCCCCCCCCCCAAAAATCCCCAAATCCTCCAAAATCCTGCCCGGCTGCCCCTACCCCCCGCCGGCGGCCGTCGTCGTCTTCGTCAAAGTTGAGCTCCCCGGGATCATCCGCGGTGCCATCGGGGGTTCCGGGGGACGGCGCTGGGTTGCGGAACTCTGTGAAGACGCTGCTCACGGCCACCGGCGACAGGCAGCTCTTGGCGAGGACGGAGCTCCGGGGAGTCGGCGACTCCGGCGCGTCGTGGAGGAGGACCGCGGCGTTCCCGAGGACGGGGAAAGGCGGGAGGAGATCGGTGCAGGACGGGTCGTCGGCGAGGGCAGACGCGAGGCCGAGGAGCCGCGGCGGCGCCGTCTCGGGTCCCTCCCCGACGGGGAAGACGGAGGGGTACATGGGCGCGAGCAGCGCCGCCGCCTCGTTGTGCGTCTGGTTGGGCCTCTTCCGCGGCGTGCGCGCCCGCTTCAGCGACAGCGACGACGTCGTCGACGAGGCCTCCGAGAGTGCCGAGGACGCCGAGGAGTGCGCCGGGCGCGGCGGCGCTCCCGCTGCCTTCACCATCTCTAGGTCCAGCCGGAGGCCGGTCGGGATGCACGACGGCGCCATCGATCGGCGGCCTGCGAGCGGTGGAGGCCGGCGAGGCCGGCGCGGGTGGAGCCCACCCGGCGGAGCTGCGGCGGCGAGCCCACCCGGCGGAAGGGGACTGCCCAGGGGGCAGCGGCGGCGGCGTCGGGCGAGCACGGGAGGCGGCGGGGCTGCGCCGGCGAGCAGGGGGAGGCAAGGACGGGAGGCAGAGGCGCTGCGGCGGCGAGCACGGGAGGCAGCGGGAGGCAGTTGGTCTCTGAAATGTCACCCCGCCAAAAATTTGCTGGATAGGGAGAAGATAGGGGAGAAAAGCTATTTCCTCAAATATAGGCAGAAATGGGTTGGGGATAGGGGGTCATCCTCAAATTTTAGAGAGTTAAAAAAATTTAGGGGATGGGCTAGATGGGTATAACTCCCTAAAATGGCAGTTTTTAGGGAGTTATAGGAATTTAGGGGATGGGCTAGAGATGCTCTTAAGGTATCTTTTGGTGGCACAACAGTAAGCAAGCGCAATATGCATCACATATAGTTCTAGCACTTGTGCAAAAACATCTGAACTATAAAACGCATCAAGCATTACACTAAAATTCCCTACTTTACTGTCCCCAACCAAATTGCCCACAAATTCCTCGAAAATTTGCTGTTCCAGCAGTCACTACACTAAAATTTACACATTACCTTAGCAGAACCTCCATCAATCCCCATCTAATTAACTTAAATTTCGCCAAATCACTTCTATCTTCTCAGTTCTCACGCTCTTGCATTGCCCCCAGCACAGCCGGTGGAACTAACTCCCACAATCACTCGATTTTTCCTCAGCAACAACCTCGAATCGGAAGGAACTAGCACCAATTACGCAATAGTACCACGAGCAACCGCTACGCGTAGCAACGAAGAATCAAACAAGAAGCGGTGGCTGAGACCGGGGAAAAAAGTTGAAGAAATCATCACCTCCTCCTTCGGCAGCTGCTACTGCTGACTTCGCGGGAGATGGCAGGAGCAGAAGAAACCCCGTGAGGGCCAGCAGCATCGCCGCCGCCGCGCTCGCCGTCGGCCTCAACGGCGCCATCGCCGACGTCTCTCTCTCTCTCTCTTGAAGCACCCTCGCACCTAATGGAGACGGCGACGCCGGAAATACGAGGGAAATTAAGAAATTTATGAGGGTTGTTTCGTAAAATGCTAAAACAGTTGCTAGGCACTCGGATGCATTTGCAGTTTACACCTCGGAGTACTAAATTATGTGAAACACGTCCAAGAGATTAGCAGAAATACAGGTGCTTAGCCACTCGGTGAACGCCACGTGTCCTTGTCAGTTGGACACGGTGTCCTTTGGACGTTATAAAAGGAGAGTTGGAGGGTGGAAGAAGCAAAACGGCTCGCCGTTCCCGTCGTGCCAACGGCACTGCGTGGGCCCCACATGTCATTGGGACGGGGATGAGCAGGCAGCCATGACCTGGCATATTCGTCAATAGTGGCTGCTGCCTTGGGAGTTTCATACTCTCCAAAATTCCAACAACAAACCCAGACATGTATTCCTCTTTAAACAAAATATAGATGGGAAGACATGTACTGTTCTCACAAAACACTGATCAGGTCAAGGAGTCTGTGTGCTATGTACTTATTCAGAAGTTTGTGCAATGCAGCATACGCAAAACATTATTTCTCAAATACAATATACATGAGTTGTTACGGAAAAGGGTGTGCAGAGACGCACCTCCTCGATTTTTATCGAAGAACAGATGCGCCTCCTTGATTCTGCTGCATGCTTCAGTTGTTGTATTCTGGTATCCTGTGAAAAGTATAATTTTAAAACACAGGTACACTTCTGTTTTCCAAGATTGTACCATAAAGGCATTTCCAAATTCCAGACCATCATAGGCAATTTTCATCCCAGATGGTCAGACTGTTCTGCCATCGGAGCTGAGTACGGAGAAAGAACTCGCACCGAAGAGGCTGCGACCTCCAGAAGCTTGTTCACGGAACAGTAGCGCTTTGACGGCTAAAATCAGCAAAAATCAGAGCAGGAAAACACGACAGAAAAAGAGAGGGTATTAACTGTGTTTCTTGCAGGCTTGCATTGCAGCAAGCAATTGCAAGTATATTGTAATGGTTTCGCTCTAGCTGCGTGCGCCCGTAATTTAGTTTTTGAGTGATGCCGAGCCTGCCTGCTGCTAGATGCGTTTCTGTTCCTGCTCTCGCCTCCCTCGTCCCCGTAGAATTTTTTTTATAAATATTATTTTTAAAATCAGAAATTCTAAATCTGGACGTCTAGACTCAAAATTTACAAAACTATGATCCTGTCGGCTAACCGTTAGCCGACAACGCGCTTGTCAGCTAACCGCAGACCGAAACGGGAGTAGTCGGCCAACGGTCGACTAACAACGCCGTTGTCAGCCAACCATCGACTAACAACGCCGTTGTCGGCCAACGGTCGACCGACTGAGCGCCGCCAGCAGGGACCATAAGCTGTTACATTCCGACCTGCGTTACCATTGACACAAACGCCAAAGGTAATGGCGTTTAGCATGAAAAGGCAGACGCCCGCTGTTTCCGCAGAACAGAGCGTTGCGTAAACACGCTTCTGTTCTGACCGCTAGCCGAGTAAGTGAAACGCCATAATCCCTGGCGTTTGTCCGACTAAATGAAATGCCATAATCACTGGCGTTTGTCCGACTAAATCAAACGCAAGATCAGCTGGCGTTCGTCCTGTTTTGGCGATGCTTCTGTTGTGCCCACGAAGGGAGCGTTTGGCCGAGTATGTCAAACGCCACAGGCACCGGCGTTTGCCCTATCGTTCCACGGTTGGACGTTAAGCTCCCTCCATGCGGTAAATCGGTCGACGGTGGTAAATCGGTCGACGGTGGAACGATAAGGGCATATCGTCCGGCGGTTGAACGATAACCCTGATGTCGTCCAACGGTCGACCGACGGGATGCTACTTTTGAAATTGATGCAATCAGATATATAGATCTCGAATTTTTGATTTTAAAATTAATATTTATATAAAAAAAGTCTCGTCCCGTAAGTAAGATGTAGCCCAATGAAAACCAGGCCCACCCCAACACTCGTACAGCTTTACGGTCCAAACAGGTCGCAAAGAACCCTGCTTTGCTCTCCGCTCGGATTCAACGCCGTCACCGGCGAATCCCGCGATGGCGGCGGCGGCGGCGGATGGTCCCCTCAGGGGGAGGGTAGTTGATCCTGAGATGGCGGAAAGTGGAGGAACGAGCGCTGCTCTCGACATGGTGGCGTGGCGGTGTCTCTTTGGGCCATGGCCCTGGCGAGACAGGTTCAAGAAAGAGCACCGCCTTCTACAGGTACGGCCGCTTCCGCTTCCAAATCTGCAGCTTGATTCCTCTTTGAGAGCTTTTTTGGCTGCGGTTTGTAGAAATATGTGATCTTTGGCCCAAACTGGAGCCTCAATCAATGCGCCCCCATCCGCATTGGTGTTGGGGATTACATGTTTGTCGTAGATATAAGTCTAGATAGTAAATTTGTGATACCCCCGGTCGGTTACGATGACCTTCGGGCGTGCTTGGGGAGAACGAGCGAGTGCGAAGCGTGAGGCAGTCGTCGACGTCAATCAGTGTTTGTATTAGGGCGTGGAATTGAGAGCTTACAAATCAGCTTCCCCTCCTCTACCCCCAGGGGGCTATTTATAGGGGAAGGGAAGAAAAATACCGGATTACGGATTTGCCCTTATATTTGGGAGACTTTTGCAAGGGCAGAAAGGTCATTTCCCTACCTCTAAGGGATCTTTATGGAATATTCCACAGTATCTTCGAAGGAATCTTTGGTCAGGCCGAAGTGATCCCCGACGGAACCAAGATTATGCCGGATGAAGTAGAGCGTAGGCGTCGTCCCTTAACGGCATCGGGATTGCCCATGACGACTTCGGGATTGCCCTCGATGGCCTCGGGATTACCCTTGACACCGTCGGGATTGCCCTCGACGCCATTGGGATTGCCCGTGACAGCGTTGGATTGCCCTTGACGGCGTCGGGATTCGTCGGGGACAGCCTTGAAGCGGAGAGTGTGTGGACTCGTCGGAGACAGCCCTTGACGACGTCAGGATTGCCCTCGACGGCGTCGGGATTGCTCTTGACGACGTCGGGATTGCCCTCGACGGCGTCAGGACTGCCGTCGGGATTGCCCGTGATGGTGTCGGGATTGGCGTCGGGATTGGCGTCGGGATTGCCCTTGACGGCGTCGGGATTGCCCGTGACGGCGTCGGGATGGCCCTTGACGGCGTCGGGATTCGTCGGGGACAGCCTTGACGCGAAGAGCGTGTGGACTCGTCGGGGACAGCTTTGACACCGAGAGCGTCGATGAGAACCTTAACAGCGTTACGGTGATCCTGAACAACGTCGATTTGGGATAGTGTTGGAACCCTTCTCCAACAATGTCCTTGCATTTTTTTCTCAGAAAACAAAACAAAAAAATCGGTGGAGATAGTGAAGTAATTTCGTTGCTGTATGTATTTAGCCTAATTTTCGAATTACCTTTGGAAATTTGATAAAAGCGCCATACTTTTTCTGTACAAGTGGGTAGAATGCAAGTTTGGGAATCCAGTGTATGGCTGAGTTCAGAACAATCAGGGAATCGATAATGCACTTGTTGACAAAGAAGTTGAGACAAAAATCTTGTTGGTTTACACTAGTACTCACAGGCTTTTTGGATCTGCAAGGCTAACCTGAACAAGTCCTGAATACATTATTTCTTTATGTGCCTCTTTCTGAATTTCGCACAGTTCGTTGAACGTACCACTTCTGTATGTTGTTATAGGAATCTGATTGGCTGATGACACTCCGAGCTAAGAGTTGCTAGACGACACGGATATCTCCAAGTTTGAGCTTGGCACCAGCATCTAGCAGCCTCTATGATCAGTGGCGGAGGGAGGAGGGGACTGGCAGGGGCCCGGGCTCTCCCTATGATCCAATAAGTACATACATATGACCATTATAACTTTTCTATTTTAAAATTTTTATAAGAATTACCATAATTTGGCCTCTCTTATCAATTTTGGTGCATTATGTAGTTTATTTGGTCCTCTTTGTCTCTTATTTCAAGCTCCGCCACTGTCTATGATGCAACACCCTCATACGAGTTGGTGAGTCTCTAACGGAAAAGGCAAATCTGCAGCTAGCTCTCTGATACATCAGTTATTCATTCAAGAGTCTCATTAAAGATACAGCAAAAAGCAGTACGCTGATGGTTTTTAATCGGGAGGGCTGTAAACTCTAATGGTTGTTTGGATATGCAGGGATGGTTTGTAATCGGGAGGGCTGTAAACTCTAATGGTTGTTTGGATATGCAGGGATAGTTGTGTCACTCTCTGTTGGCAAAAGAAGCAGAGAGAACAAGGGGAAGATTTCAAGCTGACTAGATAACCACAGGAATAAAATCAAAATTCATGCTGCAGATACTTGTTGGATAGGTTTTGTAACAGAACCTCCATTGAGCCAAAAATCAGATTGCAGCACAGTAGACATACGTGGGAGAACGGATTTTCTAGCATGCATGGCACATGCCGCAGTCGAATTCACCGTTCAAGTTGTAGTGGGGATCTGTGCTGTAATTATTGGGTAGTTGCAATACACCCAACGTCATATCAACTTTATAGAATATACGTACGGTGTTTGAAAAGGGAGCAGGCTTTTGGTAATATGTGGGTCCCATGACAACTGCACATGACATCTCTCTATTGTTATTCCTTTCAAATATACTTGATCTCTCTATTCAACAACACCACACTCTCTCTCCTAACACAACCTATAGATTTTATTTTGATTCTAAAATTTAAAACGCTCATATATATTCAACAAAACATCGGATTAACGATCCGTTTGAACAGTTGTGTTTGTTATGAGAAGATCTTCAAGATGAGATTAATATTGGATATATTATCTAAAAAATAATTTTTTATTTGAAACTTGATGAAACCGACATGAAACTTGGTGATTTTCACTGTACTTTACTTTGTTATGTTTCACAAATATTTCGTGAATTTTTATAGAATTTTTGGTGATTTTCATTGTACTTTGTACTGTTTTATAGAGTTTCATCATGTTTTATATGGATTTCAGTATGGTTCCGATCATGTTTCATAGAGTTTCATCGTGTTTCATATGAGTTTCATCGTGTTTCATATGAGTTTCACTCTGGTTCACTTTGGTTTCATCGTGTTTCATACGAGTTTCACTCTGGTTCTGTCGTCGACTACGCGGTCGGACAGTACACTTGAGGCACCCCCGGTTGAGAGCCGGGTCACCCGGGTGTGCGCGAGGGATAGCGAGACGGGGCGCGCAGCAGCGAACCAACACTTAGTGAAAATTTGGGCGAGTTGAGAAGTGAGTGTAATTTGTATTCCGTACCCCCAACCTGGGGGGGTGCTCCCCTATTTATAGGCCTCGGGGAGCGCATGGCCGGATTACAACTCTGCCCCTAGGTAGGTTACGGTCTTACCCCCGGTCCGCCGTACGGACAAGGGCACGCATGTCATTTACATGTCACCTGCGGAAGCATATACCCTAGCATCTACGTGACGTCCGGTACGACATGCCGTACGGTACGTCACATGGTGGGGTCCTGTTCTCGGGGTGTTCGTACCCCGCGTCTGCACCTGCGCTTGCACCCCGCGTCCGCACCTGCGCTTGCACCCGCGTCTGCACCTGCGCTCGCACCCGCGTCTGCACCTGCGCTTGCACCCCACGTCCGCACCTGCGCTTGCACCCGCGTCCGCACCTGCGCTTGCACCCCGCGTCCGCACCTGCGCTCGCACCCGCGTCTGCACCTGCCCTCGCACCCGCGTCTGCACCTGCGCTTGCACCCCGTGTCCGCACCTGCGCTTGCAGCCGCGTCTGCGCACGTACCCCGCGTCGGCGCACATACCCCGTGTCTGCACTTGCGCGTGTACCCCGAATTTCATGTCTGCAAAAGAGTTAGGCGTGAGTTTGTAGCGGGGATGCGTACCTTACCGTTGCTCGTGGCGTTCGGGGCGCACGGGGACCCCTCCCTCAACAGTAGCCCCTTGCCGGTGTGGGCGGTCGAGAAGCGCCCGTCCGGACCGGCGTTATACCCCTAAAAAAGGGGTTGACGGGCGGCCCGGGCCAACGAGGTCCTCCCTCGGAGTCGATCTTCCATCTCCTTCACCCGGCAGACAGGGCCTTCGTACCCGGCGCAGAGGGGATGCATCCAGGTGACCCGGAGTGGGCGAGTTGTCGAGAGTAGACCCGTCGTCTAAAGCGGACGCACTGCGTCCGGAGCGGAGCCATGCATTCGGGGTAGGGGGATGCCTCCGGGGTAGTCCGGAGCTCTGCGTCCGGGGCGTGCGCCAAGAGCCCCGCGTCCGTAGTATACGCGTCATGTACAAGGTGGTTCTGCGTCCGGGACTCGCGGCGCGGCGGCGGTGAAGTCCGGAGCCCCGAGTCCGGGGTTCGCTTGCGGTCGGAGCGGTGAGGTCCGGAGCTCGGCGGTGTCCGGTCGGCGGTGCTCGTCATTCGGCATTGTAGCCCGGGGTAGCGGCGTGGTGGAGCTCGGAGGCAGTCCGAGGTAACGGCGGAGGCGTCCGACGCTCGGCAGCGTTCGTCGTTCGGCGGCGTATTGCGGACGGAGTTCGGGGGGCTGGGCCCGGAGTCGAGGAGTCCGGTGTAGGAGTAGCGGAGTTTTTTTTTATCGTTATTTTTATTATTGTTAATTTCTCTTTTTTTTATACGGTGGTTAGGGCTCCGGGACTATTTAAGGCGCCGCCGGCCTCTCTTTTTCACCCTCCCCACTTCCTTTTTCAACCGGACCGGGCTTCCTCCCCCATCAGGGCTCGGGTTGCATAGGCGGCGGAGCCCGAGGTCAGGAGGCGGTGCTTGGCGCGGAGCGGCGGCCGGGGTCGAAGCCCGGGGCGGCGAGCCGTGGGCGGTCCGGCGTGGTTGCGGCGTAGCCCGGCCGGGGTCGAAGCCCGGGCGGCGCGGCGTTGAAGCCCGGGGCGGCGAGCTGTGGTGTTAAAGCCCGGGGCGAGCGGCGTTGAAGCCCGGGGGGCGAGCGGCGTGGAAGCCCGGGGCGAGCGGCGTTGAAGCCCGGGCGGCGAGCCGCGGCGTTGAAGCCCGGGGCGGCGAGTGGCGTCGAAGCCCGGGGTGAGCGGCGTCGAAGCCCGGGGGGCGAGCGGCGTTGAAGCCCGGGGGGCGAGCGGCGTTGAAGCCCGGGGCGAGCGGCGTTGAAGCCCGGGCGGCGAGCCGCGGCGTTGAAGCCCGGGGCGGCGAGCGGCAGTTGAAGCCCGGGCGAGCGTCAGCTGAGCCCGGGCGGCGGCGTTGAAGCGTGAAGTCCGGGTCGAGCGGCGTTGATTCCCGGGTGGCGAGTCCGCGGCGTTGAAGCCCGGGGCGCCGCGCGCATTGAATCCCGGGGGCGGCGAGCGGCGTTTGAAGCCCGGGCAGAGCGGCGTTGTGAAGCCCGGGGGCTGAGCGGCGTTGAAGCCCGGCGCGTGTGCGAGCCGCGGGCGTTGAGCCCGTTCGTGTGTGGGCGTCGAGCGGGCGTTGACGCCGGGGCTAGCGCGCTGAAGCCCGGGCGCATGGAGCTCGGTGCGGCGGCGTTGAGCCCGGGCGAGCGCGTTAAGCCCGGGCGGGCGGCGTTGAAGCCCGGCAATAAATCGGCGGCGTAGGACCGGGACTCGTTCCGGGTAGACCCGGGGTCCGGGGTTTGAAGCCCGGGTGCTACGACCGGACTTGACGCAGGCATCACGGCTTGGGCTTGCGCTCCAGCTGCGGGACGGGTCGCTTCTCGGGCTTCGTTGGCCGCCGTTTTTTTTTACGCTTACGCGCGTTCGCTTGGCCCCCGGACTTCGGCAACCCCGCGTCTCCACCTCGTAGCGTGCTTGATTCATCGCTCTCCCGCGAGACGTCCCGTGGCTTCCACCAGTCGGTCGGCGGGGCTGGCTGTACCTTGAGCGGATCCAGAGGAACGCCGCGCTTCGTGAGACGAGGCTTTGAGACTACACTTCCTCCCCTCGCATCGGAGCTCCGTGGTAAATACCCGACCTTCCTGCCGTCCATCGCATTTGCACCTTACCTGCGCAACTTGCTGATCTTCCCCTTTCAGATGGCTGCCGCCGTAGACTATCAACCGAAAAGGCCGCCTGGAGCGACCTCTCCCCTCTTCCTTGGCGCCACCCAGTTACGAGGGAGACGCTGGACGGCCTAATCGCGCTGTGCCGCCTTCCGCCCGACGGGGGCCCCGCATGGGGCACTCATCCCCCGTCAGACAAGCACGTCGTCAACCCGGAGCCGGGGGAGAATTGTCGTGTTCGCCGATCAGTTTGTGGGCGGAGCTGTGTCCCCTCCCTGCCAGCACCTTCTTCAACGATGGTGCTGGCTTACTACGGCCTGAGATCTCCGACCTCCACCCCCAACGCCATCGTCAAGCTCGCCTCGTATGAGTGGGCGCTCCGGACCATGAGGCTGAGGGGACCGCCACATGCTTCGGCTACTTCTTCGAGCCGTCCACGTCCCCCTCCCCTCTCGGGACGCCGCCTGCCTCGCGCTAACTCAGGGACGCCTTCGTGCCCAGCTCATCTCGCTCCAGGCGCGGGGCGCAGCTGCTCTTCCCCGTGTCTCCACTAGGGACAAGTGGGACGACTGGAATCGCTCCTGGTTCTTCTATCGAGTTGCGATCTCGGCTACAAGCACGCCAGCAGATGCGCTTTACTCCTCCCAGCTGCGCAGCCCCTCCCTCACCTCTGGCGACGGAGTTCGAAAAGCCGCCCTCGAGCGGATGTCGAAGGAGCTATGGCGTGCGGGATCTGGTGGAGAGTACTGCGCCTGCGGCTGTCACTCCGCTCGCGGTCGCACTGGAGTTGGGGCCCTAGCCCGGTTGCCGCATGGGTCCCGCACCGACCTCTTGCGTTCATCGACTGCCGCCTCTGCGGAAGGTACGCTCGCGGGTGTTGTGCAGCATCCCGAGTCTCTAGACTTTCATAATCTCAACCTGACTCCTTGTGTCTTGTGTGGTAGGTATGACAGCAGGACGCCGAGGCGGCAGCCATCCAGTTGCTCGGGAAGCTTCACAGATCGAGGCAGCTGCCATCATCGAGGACCGTCGTCGGCGCCGGCGCAATCGGTCTTTCGAGGCTTTCGGATGGCCAGTTCCTCCCCGGCCGGCTCCCGCGCCCTCGGCGGACCGGACGGCGCCGGGGAAGCATCCCCTGAGGGTACGTCCGACCGGCGACGGCAGCGGATGCGCCGAACCCCGGTCAGTTCGGAGTCGAGGACGAGGTCTCGTCCAAGACCGAGTCGCTGCTCTCGTCGACTCGCCGTCGGCGACGGGTCTGGTGATGAGCGACCGAGATTGGGCATGTCCGGCACAGGTCGTTCGAGACCGACCTTGGTGGCTCGCGCCGGCGCGGGCGACGTCGGCGGCTGGTGGTGCGGTGGGGCGGCAGTGCCCTGTTGTTCCTCGCCCCAGGTGGGGGGTAATGGGCCCGATGTCGACCAGCCGCGGACTCTCTCAGCGGGGCGGATACTTCGCCGCCCTCTTCTTCGTGGCGCACTTCGTGTTCGGCTCCGCCCGGAGGGCCAGCTCGTCACGCGGGGGCTCCGGCGGGACCGACCCTGCAGCAAGAGGCGCGTCAGGCTCCGGTTCCGTGCGACACGCGTCCGGATCCCCGACTCGGCAGGTGGCTCCGGAGCCCGGGGAGCGGAGCCGCATCCGGATCTCGCAGCCGACGCCCCGTGCGCCCCCGACACCGTGCCCCGAGCCACCGCGCGAGCCTACCCAGGGCAGCCCGGCGAGGGTGGCTCTTCCGCGTTCTCCGCGCAGACCGGCAGACTCGTGGCTTCGAGTTTACCGGTGGGGAGGTGAGGCTGAGCTAGCTTCTTCAGAGAGATCACCTCGCGCATCGAAGTGTAGGACAGTGAACGACATCTTTGCCGGGCTTTTCACCGCGCCAGATATGTGAAGCATCCAGCTCCGCGCTACTCAAGGTACGTTGCCTTGAACTTTAGATTCCCTTCTCCTTTTCACGCATGACGGATTGACACGTCTTTGCTGCCGCAGGGTCTACTATGCCACGCTACGGATGTCTAGCTTGCAGCAGCAGATGAGGAATAGAGCTTCGGCTTCGCGAAGCCGAGAGAAGGCGAAGGCAGCGAGCAGATGCAGCTCCGAGAGGCCGAACAGAGGCAATGCACGAGGCGGAGGACAGCGTTTGCAAAGCTCATCAGAAGCTGGCTATCTCGGAGAAGAACCAGTGCGAGGCCCTACGGACCACCTGGCAACGGCAAGCCCGCGTGGCTGAGTTGACGGAACACGAGGCTCAGCACGTCGCGCGCTCGCAGGAATCCTCCACTTTGCGCGCACCGTGCCAGCGATTGACGAACTCGGGACGAACGTTGGGGCGCGCGTCCGGGAGCCCTTCGTCGCTGGCCCCGCAGAGGACGAGGCGCGCGGTCGACTGTTGGGCCGCGTGCGCAGTGGCGATGATACACGCGATATCGCTCCACGCTTACGGACAGGTTGGCTTCTCCTGCCCAACTCTGGCCTCTCTTATTGCCTTTCGCTTGACTAACTGTTTCCGTCTCTCAGACATGTGCACAGGCGGCTACGGAGATGACGCTCTCGTGCCTGCACCTGCCGGTGCGAGACGTGCGTCAGGAGCCTTATCTTCGGCGAGCTACATCCCCCCGAGCGCGCGCAGATCATGCTACACGGGATGAGATCGGGACGACGCGAGGGCCTTCTTGGCCCGTGTGTGGGCGCGCCGCAAGCAGGGATGCAGTACACGAACCGCTCTCTGGTGACTATGCCCTTGCCGCAGACGCTCCTTCAGACGATGTGCTGCCGAGGTGCGACACGAGCAGGCGAGGGTGCACTCACCCTCTGGGAGTAGGGCATGTTTTTTGGGGTACTTAACTTGTCAGCCACTTTGGTGTACGCTTTCTTTTTTGGACACGTAGGCTTTCATAGCTTGCTGAACTTAAAGTCATTTAGTCGATGCAGCCACCAGTTTTACGTCCCTGCGCGCGTTGGACGCTTGGCTATCGTGCTCGAGTATTGATATGTGGCTGTCTGATGAGCTTATGGTTCGCCACAGCATTTGCTCCATTTTCATCTTGTTGTACTGGTTGTCAGGACCTTACTTTTGGGGCGTAAGACGTCGGCTGGGCGCCTCGGTACTCGACCTGCTGAGCACATGTCTTTCAAACATGGCGCTTCGAAGAGGGTACCAAGGCGGGTGGAGCTTCCCCCAATGATGCACTCTCTCTCCTTGCAATGGTCGCGGACTGCTTGCGCGACTCTGCCACCTGAGATGTCATTATGCTAGCCTTTATATCACGTATGTAATATGTGGTGGGATGATATCCCTTGTAATAATGTATACGGCGCGATACACTATGCTCCCACGAAAAACCTAGCGACTAGCTGCTTGGTACGTCGCTGCTATGCTGACTTGTATAATCTGAAATGACGCGCGGTGCGTCAAACAGAAAGACATAGCGACTAGCTATTGACTAGTCTCCTGTTCGGCTTGTGATACTCTGGAATAGCGCGCTTGCGTCCCAACGAAAACACTATGCGACCTAGCTATTTGACTAGTCCGCTTTTCGGCTTGTGTCATCCGGAATAACGCGCGTGGCGTCCCAACGAAAAAACCTAGCGACTAGCGTAGTGTGACTAGTCGCTGTTCGCTTGTGATAATCCGAATACGCAGCGTGCGTCCAACGAGAAAACCTAGCGGCGATGCTATTGACTAGTCCGTCGCTGTTGCGGACTTGTGTCATAATCCGGAATAACGCGCGTGCGTCCCATACGAACAAAAACCTAGCGACTAGCTATTGACTAGTCGCTGTTGCGGCTTGTGATAATCCGGAATAACGCGCGTGCGTCCCACGAGACCTAGGCGACTAGCTATTGACTAGTCGCTGTTCAGCTTGTGTCATGAGTCCGGAATATCGCGCAGTGCGTCCCAACGAAAAAACCTAGGCGACTAGCTATTGACTAGTCGCTGTAATGATGCGACCAAGAGTCAGTTCTGAATAACGTTACGCATGAATGCGTGCCATATCGCCACGAGGACGAGCATGACAGAGGCACCCGAAGATGGTGCGACAAAGCACGAGACGTACGCGATGAAGCGTGCTATTTTGCGCGAGCCTTGCCATGGGCGGCCTTGCGAAGTTTCACTACGGCGTGGACGTTAGTACGTAGGCGGCATGCCGGAGCGAAGGTGCGCGCGCAGCGCGGGCACTGACCCCGACAATACCCGCACGCAGGCGGTGACTGCAGCGTTGGAGGCTGCCGGGTCTCTGCGCGATGTTCTTATGTCAACTCTCCACGGTGATGCCGAAGTCGAAGGCGTCTAGCAGCCGCGGCGGATGTTATCCACGCAGTGCTGGACGACGCGTTGAGGCTGCACGGGCTCGCGGATGTTGTACTTCGCGGTATGCCGTGAGCGGAAGCGAAGGCGCGCGCCGCGGCGTGATGTTACCGACGCGAGGCGGACGCGCAAGGCGTGGAGGCTTGGACCGGGCTCGCGGGACATAGTTAGCTTCAGCGCGCGGTATGACCAGCGCACGCGACAAGGCGCGCGCCGCGGCGGGAACTGCGACTTTCGCACCACGCAGGTGATTTGTAACGCGGACGCGTTGCGTGCGTGCTGCCGGCTGCTCGCGGATGTTACGCATCCGCGGCCTACTGCCGGAGCGAACGGCGCGTCAGAGCCAGCGCTACAGCACCGGCTGGCGGACATGTTCCACACTAACGGATCCGGCGGACTGCGGCGTTGAGTGTGCTGCCGGTGCTCAGCGTGCTGTTCTTCGCGTATGCCGGCGCGAAGGCGCTAAGCAGCCATCCCGCGCGCAGCGAGACACTTGTTACCACGGAGGCGGGCCAACCACGCGGCGCTGTGCGTGTCTGTCGGGGCTGCACGGATGTTACGTCCGCGCGGTATGCCGAGACGAATAGCAGCGCGCGACGGCGCGGCTGGATGTTACCGCATGCACTAGCCAACGACCGCGTGCGTCGGCCGCGGTGCTGCCATCCGTCCGCGCCCGCTGCGGGATGCTGACTCCACACCCATACCCGTACGGTAGTGCCGGGCGAGGCTGCAAGACGCCGGCGGCGGATGTTACGCGCAGGCGTACGACGCGTATTGCGCACTGACTGCCCAGGCGTACTCGCGCGAACAAGATGCTTACGTCTGTCCCGCAGCATCACTAGCCGCGACGCACATGAGGCCCGACGGCCGTAGCACCAGCTGCACATGTGCAATACGCATAGAGTACGACGACGGTCCATGCAGGTCACATCTCATTACGGGCCACGCATTAGCACTCTAACAGAGTAAGCCCCACACGACGTTACAGTCCCTTGGGATGAGCATTTGAAAGTACGTGCAGACTAGTCACAAAGGAGAATACATATAATGAGACTTAGAACGAGTCACTGTGACTCAGACATAATATGTGCGAGGTTGTCGGCGTCTCCAGCTGATGCTTCAGAGGACGCCCAGGCGCAGGCTCAGCGGCAGACGCGGACGTGACAGGAAGCAGGCGCACGACCGTGAGCTCGACGACTTCGTACGGCGCCTAAATACCCATCTTGAACATCTGCATCCACACCACACAGAGCTTGCCATCACTCTCGGGATTCGCCTTGCGCTTGAGTACCACAATCGCCTACTTCGATCGGGGTGCGGGCGTGATGCACCGTCTTAGTTGTACGCCCTTGCCATGGACGCCTGGTTCATCGTTCAATGTTTAAGGCTGCTGTGCGCGCGAATGGCGTCGACTCCTTCCACAGGCGGCCTCGCGACTTCGTCAGCTCTGCTGGGGCTGGAGATGCGAAGTGATAGGCGAGCTTGTATCTCCTCCGGGTGACGCTTCGTGCACCGAACAGCAGCTTGAACGGGGTGTAGCGGTGGCGCGGCTGGCCCGTATGTGTCGCTAGTGACCGAGCACGCTGGGCAGCTCGTTTGCCCACGTTCCGCCAGGCAAACCGAACAACCGTCGTGCGTATGGATCCTGCAAGAAGTATGCCATTAGGACTCTCGCACGCGCCCACCCCGTGTCGCCTTCGAGTTGTCCACGATATGCAGAAGCATAACGCGATGCGGCGGCCGGGGCAGAAGGCCCTGAAGGTAGTGGCGTCGGACTGGGTACCATGTCCACCGTGAGCTCATCGCGGTACCACCGAACCGGTACCGACGAGTGTCTTCCATACACAACTTACTGGACAGAAGGCGGTCAGGTTATCTGATAGGAGTTCAGCCTCACCCACTTAGAGAAGTGAGTCGACCGCGACTCACGACGACTTGGCGCCGTAGGCACAGTCGCGTCTGAACATGCCCCGACCAGGTCGACGCCCCACCGTGCAATGCGGCCAGACGTGGGAATGGGTTGGCACTCGTAGTGTGCAGGCCTGTTTGTTCCGTTGGTCCGCATACCCTGACATGCAGTGCACATCTTCACGAGGTCTCCACGTCGTGTCGTATGCGCGCTCCGGCCAGTATAGATGAACCTTGCCTGATAGGCTTTGCACGAGGCTCGAAAGACCTAGGCGCGAGGTGTGGTAGCCGCGAGGAGCTCGCTGGTGTATGTCATGGGCAAGGGTCAACGTGTGCTGCCTTCCTGTCCTTTGAGATGCAGCTTGATGTGTAACCGCAGCAGACGCCGCGCGCTTGTACAGCATGTGCTGTTGGTATGGGTACAAGGTCTCTTCTGGCGACGCGCTTGCGGGTCTTGAGCTACGCGCCGCCTGACGTGGGGTGACTATCAGGCTCCACTGTCGTGCGTGGTATGGATAGCACTGAAGATAGAGGGTCCCATCCACAATCCTGCTCTCCATGATAGTGTATCTCGGCGTAGTACATATTGTGGCGGGAGCTTTGTAGGACCTCGAAGAATGCGGCGGCGGCATGTCCGTCATGGTACTATGGCTGCACGGCTAGGCATCAGCTTCGGCGTCTCCCCCACGCGCGGGATGCTCCGCACAGTGATGCCGAGGAAGTGCTTCTGCCATGGTGCTCGCGCGAGCTGCGATCACCTAGACCATCTCCGTGTCTTTGGCTCTGGTAACGTCTTGTCCACGTGTCCCGCGATGAGCTGTGCGAGTCACTTTTGACGACGATGCGACGGCGCCTGCCGCGCGCGTAAAGCCTTGCGCAGTCCCATAGCAGTGCTTCATACTCGGCCACAGTTGTTCGTAGGCTCTGAAGTCCTAGTCGAGCAGAGTACTTGGTATAGCGGGCGCTTCGGGACTCGAGCACTGCTCTGCGCGGCCCGCGCCACAGTCCACTGCACACCAGCACCATCCACATACGCCGTCCACGAGGTGCAGTCCGCCGTGTGTGCACGACGCGGCGCGGTAGGTGTGTCCATTCCTGCCACGAGTCCGCGAGGACTATGAGACTCTGATTGCTGTCCTGAACTCGATGGAGAAAGGAAGTCCAGCCTCCGCAGGCCCATTATGCCGACAGCGGCCCGACGCCTCCTTGTTGCGCAGCATTTCTTTCCTCCGATTGGATACGATGAGGGACACCGGATGGAATGAGCAGGAGTAGGGACGCAGCTTGCGCGCTGCATGAGGAGTGCTATACGCGAGTTTTTCCAACTCCTGTATAGAGCTGCGTGCGCGAAGCGCTTGCCATGTAGACTACAGACACACTAGTAAACTGGGTGTTGGCGTTGATACGCTTCCTTCACCAGACGACGACGCTGACCGTCCCACGTAGCTGCAAGTAAGGAGCAGGCACGTCGCCTGCTGGCGGAGCGCTGCAACACCTCTGGATGGGAGGATAGGTAATAGCACTATCATGCTGTCAGAACGCATGTTGGCGCTCGCAGTCCATTCGAGACGTGTCGGCACGCGCGGAGTGCTTTGAGAGACGGCGAGCCCCTTCTCCGCTGGCGCTGATGACGAACCGCCCAAGGGCAGCGAGAGCTACCACGTCAGGCGCCTGCACTGCTTTCACGTGGTTGGGGTGGCTCCATGTTGGAGTATGGCGTCTACTCTTCTTGGGGTTGCTTCGATACCTGCTCTTGGAAGACGAGAAGCCAAGGAGCGTTTGCCGCTTGATACAAGACCGAAGACACATTTCTCGGGGATGAGTCTTCATGCCAGAGCGGCGGAGCGTTGCGAGATGTCTCTTCAAGGTCGTTCGCATGGTCTTGTGCCAGTGACTCTCTTCCCCACCACAGTCGTGACGACATATGCTTCGAGCGTTCCTTCCCAGCTGACTTGACAGCGTCTTGTGCACGAGTCTTGCGAATGTCGCACCCGCGTTCTTGAGACCGCAACTGCATAGCGTACATAGCAGGAGGTTCCACTCTGGGGTGCTGAAGCTTGTCTTTTATACTCTTCGTCACTCTCCTAGCCATCCACACTTGGTGATAGCAGAGTAAGCGTGCCAGGAGCTCATGAGGTCAGACGCACGGACGTGGCGATCGACCAGCTGGTCGATGTGTGGTAAGAGGAAAGTCGTACTTGTCAGACATGCTACGGTTGAGGTTGGTGTAGTCAACGCACACATGCGCTCACTGGCCGTTAGCCTTCTTGATCAAGGACGGGTTGGCTAGCCAATTCTGGGTGGTGACCATCAGCGTATCACTCCCGGCAGCGAGGAGCTTGTCCACCTGCCATCCGCGCTGACGGACTTGGCGATCCTAGACATCTTGCTGAGAACTTGCCTTTGCGGTGGCGCTGCATCGAGGCGCACCATTAGGACTATGCTCATGATGCTGCGCGGGACCCCGGACAGGTCTTCGTGCTCCAGTGCGAGAGATGTCTTTGTTCTCACGGAGGTCTACTCAACTGGTGCGTCCTAAACCACGGGGGGGAGGTTTTCCGCCCCGAGGAGCACGTTCTTTCATTGAGCGATGTCCAACGGTACCAGGGGGCAACTAGACCTATCCGGTCCTTTTCACCCGATGCGTCGCTTTGTGGCTTGGCGGCACCCACCACCCAGTCTCCAGATATCTGTGGGCCGGACCCCGTGGGGTCACCCCCACGCCCCCCCGTCCATAACCACCAACCGATGATGAACCCCGATCCCTGATATTGCACATCGCCAATTTGTCCGGCAAACCGATGCGTAGACAAACGCGGCAGCCAGCAGGCCAACGGCACGCCCCTGGTGCTCTGCTTGGTCCAAAATGCCCAACCACCACGCCACTTCGTGCCGACAAACCCACATCGTGGACGGTGAGCGTTTATTGCCCGCCTTTGGTGGTTTCTTCTATTTCTTCTTGACAGGGTAGGCCTTGGATCCCCGCGATGACGTTGATGACGCCCGCTTGAGTTGGTATCTTCATGCACAAGATGCATGGAGATGAGTGGATTGGCCTACCACTCCGACACAGACTTTTTCTGATGGTGACGCAGAGGCCAAGGATGAGCGTTTGTAATTGGTACAGGTTTAGTCCACCACATCGAGAGTAATGTTCTCGGTGCGTTCGCATAGATCATTGCGGAAGCATGACCGGACCCACTCGATCCTCCCGAGCGGCAATAGGCCTCCCCCGTCGAAGCCGATGAGGGGGATTCCGGGGTGGATTTCAACACTACCCTCGGATCCCATGGCCTCCCGCGTCGAGGCGAAGAGGATGTCCGCGCTGAGCTTCCCCCGTCGGGATGAAGACCCGCGGCGTATCTCGATAGGGGTCAGAGATGATTGCCCGATACTAACGAGATCGTCGTGATGTGTAAGACCACGCCGGCGGAGTCTTCTGGCCCGAATGACACCGGATGAGCGCCCAAGGCGGCAGCTCAGTTGGCGGGTACGACGCCAATGTGCTGGAACACCAGCGCCGCGCATAGAGGTTTTCCTTTGTCGCTTGGTCGGAAGGTATTCGCGCTTCCCATTTCCCCCGTGATGGCGTGACGACGCGACGAGGCTCGCCGCCGTGGTTGAGGACCTGCGTCCGACCCGGGGGTGTTGGCGGTAGGCGGGGCGATGTGGCTTGTCCCGCGGTGCTATGGTTGCGGTGGGTACGCATGTCAGCGGTTATGCCGAGCTTTAGTGACCAGGTCCACCGGCGGTCCAATGGTTTTTGACAGGCGGTGGACGTGGCATAGCGCTACTGGCTGAATGTCGCGGGCCGCCGGCGCGTGGATGGTTGCGCGGTGGGGGAATTACCCCGCGGCCGCCGTTTAGACCCTGCCTGATACCGACGCCTTCCTTCCTGACCCCCGGGGGGGGGAACCTCGCCGGGGGTGGCGACCCTCCGCGGGTCCAGATGCTCGCCACGCCTGGGGTTTGGGGTCCATCTCCGATGCAGCGACGCGCTGGAGCTCCGCGAGGGGTGTGCTGTTGCTTCGTCGTAACTGGGCGGGCCAGACGGGGGGTGATCACGGGTGGAAATTTGATAGACGTCCCGTGGGCGCTGAGACAGCTTGTCCGCGCCGCTCCCGCCTCCTTGCGCCCGCGTCCGAATAGGCTGTGCCCCGAACGCGCTCCAGCCACAAACGCCTAACCCACACCCTGCCTAATCCTCAGCATCCTGCCCTCTCATTTCGACTCGCCCATCGTCCAATCAACGCCGCCATCGAATCGTCGTCAAGCTTCCTCGCACCTCTTGGGCGCCCGCTTTTTCTCCAACGCATTGTCCCAGCACAAAAGGCTCTCATTTGTGATTGCGCGCCGATGTGCCGCTTCGCCAGATGGTTTGCTCGTTGACTCGGCCGTAAACTGGCACTGGACTTCCGATAAACATCGCTGGAACACCCAAATGCAGTGTTTTCTCATTCCCGGCGCGCTGCCACGCTACAGGGTTGTTTCCCAAGGGCTGGTCGACGAGTCATCCTCCTTGTTGTTCTTTTACCCCTATGCCCCACCCCCGTTGGAACATGGGCTGTGCAGCTTATCTCCGGACAGTGCCTGACCCGCGCAGCTATACCCGCGTGGCCCGCCCGGGCGGCAGTCCCCACGTGCTACCAAATGGCTTCCAGTGCGGATCCCCTTGAAGGCGACCACGAAGGACACAGCACGCTCCCGAGCCCACATCAACTCAGCTATCGACCCTATCCATCCGCGGACCATATACCGTGCTAAATCGTACACCCCGCGTGATATTGCACTGGGTCCGAGTGACCGGAGGAACTTTGGGCAGGTCCACCCGAGCAGGAACGTTGGGCGTGAAAGGTACCGCCAGTATCCCCGTGCTGAGCGGACTGGAGTTGTTGGGAGGTCGATAACTTCAAAGCGAGTTGACGTTAGGACTTCGCAGGGTGCTTTGCAGGGACGGGCGCGTACGTCACATGGGCGGGCGACTGTAAAGCCGAAGAGCGCTTGTACCAGCGCGCTGCGCAGTAGGTCGCCAAGTCCCTCGCGTCTTGTGCAGCCGCCTGGCCTACCGGGCTGCGTACGCCGCCTCTTGATTCTGCTGGATGGTGGCACGGAGCGCCTCGGCATCCTTGGTCGAACGTAGCTTGGTTGGGGGAGCGAATGCTTGTCCGCGGGCTGCTGCACGCAGGCGTCGTTCCTTTGGCGGCGGAGGTCGTCTGCTGCAGGTGTCGCTGGGTTTTGGCGGCGGGGCGTCAAGTGGTTTTTGGGTAGCTTTCAAGCTGCGCGCGGATAGTAGGTCGGACGAAGTCGATGGTCTGGGCCGTCGCGCGGTAGAACGTCGCGCTCGATGCGCATCAGAGACGTTCACGAAGAAAAGAAAAGAGAAGCTCCTCCGCGCGCTGGGTCGCCTCTTCCGGACTGCGGCCGTAGGTCGTCCATCGATGCTGTCTGGAAGTCCGGTCGTCGCTGCGGGACTTGGGGCTGGGGCTTGTTGGGCGACCAGACGACGGACCCTGGGGGGTCCCCTCAGGCGTTCTCACGGAGCGAGTGGCCATCCTCCGTGGTGCCAGCCGGGGGAAGCCCCTTGGGCGGTGCTGGACTCCGACGGCGCCCCTCCCGCCAGGGTGCCTGCGGGAGTCGGGTATTCAGCGTGCCTTCCAAGCCTAAAAGTCCCTCCAGCCCCAACCTCAGAGCTGCCAAACGCGCGCATTGGGCTTTCTTACGGAACGGCAGCTCTCACTCGGTACGAGCTGCCCGCAAGGCTTCTCTTGAGAACGCTTCTCATTCGCTTTTGGAGGCATGATCTCGTCGCGCTCGCTGCTGCGTTGCCAACGTGACTTCTCGGTACTCGATACCCCACGGACGGCGCCAACTTCGTCGACTACCGCGATCGGACAGTTGACTTGAGGCAGCACCCGGTTGAGTTACTAGGATCACCCGGGTGTGCGGCGAGGGATAAGCGAGCACGGGCGCGCAGCAGCGAACCAACCACTTAGTGAAAACTTCGGGCGAGTTGAGAAACTGAGTGTACTTGTATTCCGTACCCCCCAACTGGGGGGGTTCTCCCCGATTTATAGGCCTCGGGGAAGGAACATGGCCGTATTACAATCTTTTCGCCCTTAGTCAGGTTTTACCGGTCTTACCCCCGGTCCCGCCGTACGGACAGGGCACCGGTCCATTTACACACCACCCGCGGAGCATATGCCCGAGCATCTTCTCATCTACCTGACGTCCGATAATGACTGCCGTACGGTACTCACATGGTGGGGTTCT